>CANXYI010841649.1:0-10191 GCA_948208565.1 Hura crepitans | reverse complement strand
TTGAAGAAGAAGATGAAATTTTTTTTAAAAAGTGCAATAGGCAAGTATGGAATCGACATATATTTGAGCCTATAAGGGCTAATTGTTAGCATGGAATAAGGCATAAAAAGATGCCTAAAATGAAATAGCTATGGGCCTATCATTGTGATAGAAAGATCAATGACTACGGGCCTATGATAGTGATGAAAACTCGAAAAGTAACCTATAACTGCCCTAAAATGACCATTACCTAAACCAATAATTAACATGGATAGAAAATGGTTAATAAATGGCAAATCATTGTGAAACAAAACTAGGGATTTTATGAATTAAATTTTAGTTATGATAGTGCCTAAAAATATTACTGAAAAAGAACACCAAAACTGTCTGACAGGGCCAATAACTATCTGTCCTTGACCTATGATATTATAAGATAATGACAGTAAAGAAAGGAACATAAAATAAGGTTAAATGGCCTATTAATTAGACACCCACTAAATGGGATAATCGATCAACTTAGGGATTAGCAACTGCTACATTGTCTAATTTTCAGGCAGGGCCAATACAGTTGCCGAGGTCTATTATGGAGCCACTGTACTAGTTTACTGGGTAGATCATTATGTTATTTGTACACTTGGTGCCATTATCAGATTATGGCAGTGCAACGATGCAGGTCCTAAAAGGGCCACTGCACTAGTCTGCTGGGTGGACAAAACTAAGTAACTGAAGTTGATATGTGACTCAAGAGGTCTATAGGCTGATACCTATGTAGTGTATTGATGTATTTGACTCGGGAGATCTACGGACTGATCCTTATGCAGTGTATTGATGTATTTAACTTGGGAGGTCTATGGACTAATCCCTATGGTTTATCAAGTCGGTGTAGCAGTTAGGGTCTAAAGTGTGGATCACTACATAGTCTCAGTTCTTTTTAGGTCTAGTGTATTTAAGTGTCGTCTATCTACTCGAGCCTATTTAATAATTTAAATATTATCTTTGAGGTCAATAATTCATTGAATAATTACATGAATTACCTGATAAGAGTGACATAGTGACTTAAATAAAATGAAATGAAATAATGTAACTGTAGAATAAAAATTATACCTAAATCCAAGTAAATGCTACATACCTAGTGGGCTATAAAATGCAAAAATTGTGATGTAAATTAACTCAAATGCCTTAATTGAATTCACATAATGGCTTAAATAAACCTTTTAGCTAGGGAAAAATATACACCCATTACTTGAGGAAGTAATATAATATATTTAATTGCAATGAATATTTTATGATCAAATGACTTTAGTATGCATGGATTCTGTCATTTGAATGTATGAAATTATTTGTGTGCAATATGTGAGACATGTTATTAATTGATTAAATTCACCACTGAGTTTCATACTCGATGTACTAGTGTTTTGGTGTGTAGTTAAACAAGGGTAGCATACAAGCCTCGAAGTATGTGTAGTGTAGCTGCAAAGACAACATGGGTTCTAATTTTATTTAATTTTAATTTTGTTGTATATAGTGACACTCATGTAATAGCTATAGGTTATGTGTCCAACATGCTTATTAGTAAATCGAAGTAAATTAAAGTGTGTGTAAACAAGCCTTTGTGATTTAAATAATTCATTTATGTGAGACCTAGATGATTGGGATTTTATTATGGTTTTAATGTTGGGCCTAAGGCTTATGTGATGATGATAGCTGGAGGACCTGAAAGGTCCAAAATTGATAGACTTGAAAATATAGATGTTGAATAGATTTTTTATAGGTGGAAAATTTTTAAGATGTTACCCGGACAACCGTTGTGCTACCAAAATTTTTATATTAAGTAAACTAACCTGCTAATGGATTTTATAAATCCATTCCACCTTAGATATAAGTACCTTAAAGATAGATTAATAGATTAAATCAAATACAAAGAATAATTGCATTTTTAATAAGTATTAAATGAATGAATCCTGAGGTAATTTAAGGATGGGTGACTTGATGGGAAGTGCACCATTTATTGGAATTCTTTAGGAATCCGTTAAGGGTGTGACATATAGTGGTATCAGAGCTTAGGATACTGGTTCCTAGGTATGTTACATGAGTGCCTGTGTCTAGGATTGATTTTCTTGAACTGCTACACTGCAATAAAGTTGATGGATGATTAATTTATATGAAATAATCATAATAAGTGAGCAAACCCTGCTAAAATGGAGAAAGGGAATAAGAAGTCATGCCTTACTATTAATCAAGGAACAACTGAGCCGATTAATGCTATATGCTAGTCACTGGCTCAAGCACAGTTATAATAACCCAAGTAAATAGTATTGGTATTATTACCACAAACCAGGGAATTGTTAAGACGGCCGACAAAGTTAGTGATAGATGCTTGTGTTTTGGGGAAAGAAATGCAAGTAAATGATGAATCCTCCCTACAAAAAATGCAATATACACTCAGTCAACCTATTTTAATCCCCAATACAAAAAGGAGTATACGGGAAGTTGGATTCAATTTAGGCATCAGAAACATAGATTTTTCTCACTAGCTTCTAGTGTTACAATAATATTACAGAATGAGACATAGAATAGGTTAAAGAAGACCCATTTAACAATAACTTTCTAATTAGCTTCGAGGTAGGATTGGAAACTTATGTTTTAATTGGGTAATGAGTTGATGAAGCTCATAAAAGAGAAAATGCTTCAGAGATTATTATTAGCATGATGTGTTTAACTGGTGTGTCAATTTGATAATAATAGGCTGAAATTTTATATATTCCTATGCTTGCATTAAACTAACCGATGATAAAGAATTGGGATTGAAATATACAAAGTTAAATCTATTAATTAAGAATTATACTGATTCAAATAGGACTGCACACAGGGAAGTGTATATGTACCTTACTAGCTAGTGGTTATACAATTAAATTGCTAGCTTATAGGGATAATTCCTTTTCATATTGATGTTACCTGGAAAATAATTAGGGTACATTGAGATTAACCAATAGTCAAATGTAACCCCAAAAAATTTACCCTCTAGGTTACAGAGGAATAAGAAAATGATAGCTATGAGTAAGAAAAGCTTTTGAACAATCTTATTTCAGCTAGTGAAGGAAGATAATTTATTCATAAGGATTGAAAAGCTATCTAACACATATCCTTGACATCCTTATTTCTTTCTCTAATTTTGAATAGAATTCAAGGGTACCTAAAATTTCAAATGTGTTGCTAGAATTGCTAAAGTACCTCCCTAAAGGAACATTTGATGTGGGAGTTAATGTGTATTATGATATTCCTCCTATAATTATAAATTCTGATGAAATGATACTTATAAACTGAAAGGAATTAGGGGTGTAGTGGCAGGAAATAGAAGACAAGAGTTGATAAACTTGGGACATTACTTTAATAAACCTTATGATAGTATGCTAGGAATAATTAGACCCCGTAATATTAGAAATAAATATTACAGCTGGTAACTAGTAATTATGGTGATCAGTTCAAGATGCCAACATACTATTCCAAACTGAAAAGAATTTAATATCCCTAGTAGAGAAGGAAAAAGGGTGATTAATGGTTTTAAAATTTCCTTCAGGGCCTAATACTAATATTATGAATTTTAATGATGCCATCCAGGCTCACTAATATTTTAGTACTTGGTATGAACCTAATAGATAAATTTTCCCAAGCACAGAGAGAAATAAACATACAACCTAGAGAAATAAAGTTTAAGCAAATAAGATTAATGAGAGAAAACCTAGCTCCATATACACTCTAAAGAATAATGGAAAATATTAATATCATATGAATAAAAGGTAAAATGAGAGATACTTAAAATAATTAATAAGATTAACACAAATGAATATAATAAAAGAGAGATAAGTGTGTAAAAATCAATATAGATGGACATAGAAAAAAATATAATAATAATAATAATAATAATAATAATAATAATAATAATAATAATAATAATAATAATAATAATAATAAGAGAAAGTAATTAAATGACTATCAAGATTCCCACAAGTGAAGGCTATTTTTTCTTTCTTTAGTTGCATTCATTACCGGGCTCGGGTATTTCATTTTGACATGGATTGCATATTGGCATAATATTTCTTCATTTTAGCATATGCATCACATGATTGCACATGACATATTGATAGCCTAGCTATGAAGGGACTTGGTAGAAGTCAAATATTAAACCATAGATAAATAAGGAAGTAAATATTAAGAAAAAAGAGAAAAAGAGTAAATATTATAGGAAACGATCAAATAAAAAGAACAAGTCTGAAAGATAGAATAGAAACACCCTACGGGGCAATACTAGAATGACTAGTAACTATATAATAGTATACAATAAAATATTATAGAGGTAAAAGTAAAATTATAGTTTTACCCCTAAGAAGGGAAGATCATTGAAATTAAGTAGAACAAAGATGAATATCTGTAGCACCATGATGGGTTGTGAGCACTTGGTAAAAAAGACTCAGGATAGTGGCATGTTATCTCATGCATAAATAAGATTGATCATATTTTTCTTAGAATGTGATATGCATAATTAAGGAAAAGGCAGGATGACAACTTCAGTGGAATTTGTTTATGATTCAAAATAGATGGTACGTTATTTAGGGATTGTAAATCTACTGATTTATGGCATAATGCTTCACCCTCGAACAAGTAAGCCATAAGACAATGCTGAGCACAAAGGTTGTGTAAAGACCTAAAAAAATAAATAAAAGCTCAATGTTATGTCTAAATCATTATCAACCAATTTCAGCGATGAAATTTCCCAAGAGAGGAAGACTTGTAACGCCTGTGCACCGAGAAATCAGGAACAGTGCCTCGGACCCAAAAAGGGCACCTAGCATGCTGAGTCACTGGCATGAATCTCAAGGTAGAGTACACTGCCCAATAAACTTTAAGGGCTAAAAAAAGGGTGAAAATGGCCTTAATTAAAAATTTAGTAGAACCAATAAATTATTTCGAGTCGTAAGCTAACGGGTCATGGTCCAAATCGAGTCGGCTCGAAAATAACCTAGGATGAGCCATACTGATGTGAAAATATCATATCCTGAAGGTAAAAAAATTATAACAAAGCCAATGGAGAAGGAATTTTAATTTTTTGAGGTCGTTTGGAATTTTTTCGGGATTTTGGTAGAATTGTGATTTCCCCGAAATTGCGTTAGCCTAGTTTTCGAAGGAATTAGGCCATTAAACTTGATATGCCTCTAATTAATGGTATTTGATGATTTTGGAAACTAAGACAATAATTTTTGGAGGTTCGAGTAGCCATATAAAAATTCTTGAAGTTCTGCAATAAATCAAATTATTGCAAAATGCCAATAAATTGGTTCACCTACGTCCCGATGAATTTCATTGTGAAATTTTATGAGTGTGAAATTAGGATCAAATGAAGATTTTATGAACAAATAGTGAATTTTTTCAATGACCATGTGATTTTTAAAAATTTTCTAAAGTTGGCAACCCCTATATTTGAAAAATCGAGTTGTGGGATGCTCAGGTGCCATGTGTCACAACCTGAGGCATCCCGACACTCCTTTACTAGATGTAACACATGGCCAAGGCCATTTGACACCTGGCTACCCATTTCCTCCACCCACCCCATTTTCTTATTTCATTTTCCCTTCATAATGTTTTCCGTGTTTTTCCTTTTAGCAAAAAAAGATTCACTTTAGGCACACCATACTCCAGATTTTTGTCATCCTAATTTCACCCTGAGCTCCAGCATGAGGCAGCTATTGATTCAAGAAGTTTTGGGGACTAAAATTTCTCTTGAGTGCTGAGGAGATTCTTTTTCTTCTTAGAGGCACAAAGGTGGCGAGAGCAGGGAGTTGGGTGAGTGATTTCCCCTATTTTCCCTTTTTGTATAGAATTCAGTAGTCTTTTCCCCTCTAAGGCTCATTATGTTTAAAAAAAATTTCTAAAGAGGTAGAGGTTGATCCAAAGACAAGGGTAAGTAAGGTGTAGAAAAGAAGAGGAACTATGGGGACTTACTAAGTTTGTGAATTTAATTATATTATTAGCATGCCTTACCCCTTTCTTTTTCCTTTTAGATTTCATTTTGTGGCTTGTGTTCATAGGGGCTGAAATAATATGCTTAGTTAAGGTACCAAAAAACTGTTATTGTGAGGGATTGTATGAGATTGATATGCCCATGACTTGAACTTCTTAAATGATGACAACGACTGATTGTATGTGCATGCATGGGTGCTATTTTTAAAATTTGTGGTTGGTACAAGGGTCCTAGCTAGGTTTGTCACATGATAGTCATGCTTAAGATTGAAAGAAAGTTGGATACAATGTGTGGGTTCACTAGAGAAATATGGGGGCTGGAATTGTTGTGTTTGTAAGTGTGAGTATATATCATGTCTTAGGTTGATAAGTCTAGAATTCATGGAGTTGGGGGACTGATTTCATTATTTTCATGTTCATGGGTGTGTGTGTTTTTCTCGTACCCCAATTTTATGATATGAATAAGGTAGTGTAAGTCAATTTTACATGGTGGTATGGTTGGTGCTATTATATGCATTATAGGTGTGTAGGTGAGGTTTAGCATAGAGATTAATGGGATGAATTGGGCTGGCATTAAAGGCATGGTAATGCATCAATTTGAGTGCTAAATTGATATAACTTCTAGGGCATGTGTGGGCATTAATCAATATGGATACCTACTAGAAATAGGTTTGTGTAGAGCAAATTTACCATTACATCGAGAAGTACATGGGTGTGAAAAAAAAGGAACTAGTCTAGCTTGAGGTATGGCATGATAGACATGCCTTGATCATACATAATTTAGGCATGTGGCAATGGAATAAAATAGGTTATATGGGATGCTATATCTATATTGCCATGAAGTAGGTGGAGTGCCTTGATAAATACATAATAACTAGACATCTAAGACATGTGTATATGTAAAATAATATTGGTATGTGATGGTTTGTGAACAAAGGCATTCATAATATCTTTATAAGTATAGGTTGAGGGCATTTGGACGAAACATGGGTATAAGGATATATTTACATATCATATAAAGATGATGGTGGCAATTAAATAACATAACAAATGTGCTTAAATGGTAAAGTAATGAAATAAAGTGTGCCTTGTGTAGGACATAGCCATGGTCGAAATGTGTGAGGACATTAGTTGTAATGTATGTTTTTCTTTCATTGCTTGAGCTCATATGTTGGCTTAGTAATTCATAACATGACCTTATAACAACCTATGGAAAATGTGTGTTTCGAGTAATCAATATGAACATAAATAGAGGGTGCATGATAAGGGTAAAATCGAATGATGAAAGTAACATGATTGGAATAACATTATGCCTATACAATTAAAGTAACAAGATAAACCCTATTTTTGAAAATAAGGTGGCATACTAAAGATTAGCTAATGAATGAAGAAACAATAGTTTAAATAAATAGCTAGTGAATGTTGAGAAAATATCCTAAAAAGAAGATGGACAACTTGGCCAAAGAAGCACTTTTATAAATACACAAAATTATACTTAAGTTGTGAATTTTCATGTACTTGAATGGAAAAAGGAAATGAAATTATTTTTTAAAAAGTGCAATGGGCAAGTATGGAAGTGGCATGTATTTGAGCCTATAAAGGCTAATTGTTAGCATGGAATAAGGCATAGAAAGATGCCTAAAATGAAATGGCTATAGGCCTATCATTGTGATAAAAACATCAATGACTATAGGCCAATGATAGTGATGAAAACTCGAAAAGTGACCTATAACTACCCTAAAATGGCCATTACCTAAACCAATAATTAACGTAGATAGAAAATGGTTAATAAATGGTAAATCAATGTGAAACAAAACTAGGGATTTTATGAATTAAATTTTAGTTATGATAGTGCCTAAAAATACTATTAAAAAAGAACCTGAAACTGTCCGATAGGGCTTATAACTGTGTGTCCTTAACCTATGAATATTATAAGATAATGATCAGTAAAGAAAGGAACATAAAATAAGGTTAAATGGCCTATTAGTTAGACACCCACTGGATGGGTTAACCGGTCAACTTAGGGATTAGCAGCTGCTACACTGTCTAATTTTCAAGTAGGGCTGGTATAGCAGTTGAGGTCCATTATAGGGCCACTGTACTAGTCCACCAGGCAAACTATTATGTTATTTGCACACTGGATGCCATTATCAGATTATGCCAGTGTAACAGTGTGATTCCTAGAGGGGGTATTGTACTAGTCTACTGGGTGGACCAAACTGAGTAATTGAGGTTGATATGTGACTCGGGAGGTTTATGGACTAATCTGTATGCAATGTATTGATGTATTTGACTTGAGAGGTCTATGGACTGGTCCCTATATAGTTTATTGATGTATTTGGCTTGGAAGGTCTACAGACTGATCCCTATAGTTTATCAGGCCGGTGCAGCGGTCGAGGCCTAGAATGGGGATCATTGTACAATCTCAATTCCCTCTAGGTCTAGTGTATTTAAGTGTCGTCCTTCTAGTCGGGCCTATTTAATGATTTAAATTTTATCTTTGAGGTCAATTAATCCATTGAATAATTAAATGAATTACTTGATGAGAGTGATGTAGTGACTTAAATAAAATGAAATGAAATTATGGTATTACAGAATAAAAATTATACTTAAATCCAAGTAAATGCTACATACCTAGTGGGCTGTAGAATGCAAGAACTGTGATGTAAATTAATTGAAATGCCTTAATTGAATTCATTGAGTGGCTTAAATAAACCTTTTAGCTAGGGAAAATATACACCTATTGCTTGAGGAAGTAATATAATATATTTAATTGCAATGAATATTGTATGACGGATTGACTTTAGTATACATGGATTATGTAATTTAAATGTATGAAATTATTTGTGTGCAATATGTGAGATATGTTATCAATTGATTAAATTCACCATTGAGTCTCATACTTGGTGTACCAGTGTCTTGGTGCACAAGTAAGCAAAGGTAGCATACAAGCCTCGAAGTACGTGCAGTATAGCAGTAGAGACAACATGGGTTCTAATTTTATTTAATTTTAATTTTATTGTATATAGTGGCACTCATGTAGTAGCTGTAGGTTATATGTCTAACATGCTTAAAAGTTACTGAGGTTTAGTAAATTGAAGTAAATTAAAGTGTGTGTAAACAAGTCTTTGTGATTTAAATATTTTGTTTATGTGAGACTCAGATGATTGGTATTTTATTATGGTTTTAATGTTGGGCCTGAGGCCTATCTGATGATGATAGCTGAAGGACCTAAAAGGTCCAAAATTGATAGACTTAAAAATATAAATGTTGAACAGATTTTCTATAGGTGGAAAATTTTTAAGATGTCACTCGTACAACTATTGTGCTACCAAAATTTTTATATTAAGTAAAATGACTTGCCAATGGATTTTGTAAATCCATTCCACCTTAGATATAAGTACCTTAAAGATAGATTAATAGATTAAATCAAATACAAAGAATAATTGCATTTTTAATAAGTGTTAAATGAATGAATCCTGGTGTCATTTAAGGATGGGCGACCTAATGGGAAGTGTGCCACTTATTGGAATTCTTTAAGAATCCTATAAGGGTGTGACAGCTTTATATACCTCTTTTAGTATCTGTAACCTCAGGTCATCTATGCTAGGTACACATAACCTTTCCTAATAATATAGATATCCATATTTGCTCAGTTCAAATCCTAATGCCTTCCCTTCTTTAGCTTTACCCACAAATTGTCTCAATTGATCATCCTTCACCTGAGCTTCCTTAATCTGTTGCCTAAAATCTGATTTAATTTGAAGTTTAGCTAGAATGGCATCTTCCTCTATGTACTACAGTCTAACATTCATGGCTTTCAAAATTACTATAAACTTCTTACTCAAAGCATCTACTACCACATTAGCTTTTCCTAAGTGGTAATCTATCAAACAATCATAATCTTTAATAAGTTCTAACCAACTTCTCTACCTCAAGTTCAACTCCCTCTAAGTAAGGAGATATTTTAGACTCTTATGATCTATGTAGATATAACACTTCTCACTATACAGGTAATGCCTCTAAAATTTTAAAGTAAACACAATAGTAGCTAACTCCAAGTCATGAGTAGGGTAGTTCCTATTTTAAGGTTTCAACTCTCTCGAAGAATATGCTACAACTTTTCCTTCCTAGATCAATGCACAACCTAATCCATTAAATGAGGCATTACTATACATAACAAAGTCTTTACCCTAT
>CANXYI010841590.1:0-14443 GCA_948208565.1 Hura crepitans | reverse complement strand
AGGTGGTGAGCCTAGTAGCTCATTAGGGAATACATCATAAAGCTCAAAAATAGTTTGAATATATGCCAACTCCAAGTTAGAAACATTCAGGCCAATAGAATTAGCCAAATATGCCTCATACCCCTTCTAAAGGAGTTTTTGTGCTTTAATAGTGGAGATAAGATTGTTTAGAAGACTTTTCTCACAATGCACTATCACTATCAATCCCCCTACAATCTAAAGGGTTAACTTCTTATGTCTACAGTCAATCATGGCCTGATGCTCAATAAGCCAATCCATTCCTAGGATCACATCAAACTCATCGAAATGCAGATCAATCAAAACAGCAATAAATCTATGCCCCCGAATCACTAGTGGGCATTACTTATACATTTTATTCATAACCACACACTACCCTATAGGGTTGCTAACTCTGATGTCTACATTAACATGTTTAGTCTTTTACTACCTATTCTATGCTTTTGTAGTGCATATATAGGAACGTGTAGAAATAGGGTCTATCAAAGCCAAAACTAGACCATCAAAGAAATAAAAAGTACTAGTTATGACATCTACTGCTATAGCCTCTTCTCTAGCTTTAACAACATACTGCTTGGCTAAAGCATGAGCCTTAGTTCTGGTACCCTAGCTAGCACTAGGTTGCTCTCCTCTGGTTTACCTCTAACCCCTATTTTGAGGTGCAAAATTAGATGCCTGTGTTTGAGCACCCTCTGCCTGCCTTTTAGGAGACTCAATTCTAAAGTGGCCTCTAGCACCACAATGAGAACATTCTTATCTTCTTCCTACTCTGCACTACCCCCTAGTGCCTCTTTTAACAAGTGGGACAAATGGGAGGCCAATTTCTATTACCCCTCAGTACCAGGAGTACTATTAGCCTAAAGAGGCAATCGAGGTCTACTTGTAAAGGCTTACCCTGACCTCTAAGTCTATGCCTATTCTGCCCTTGATACCCTATCTGATACTGGGACTTAGGTTGAGACTGTGCTTGTAACTGACCCTCTCTCCTCTTTTTGCCATCACTTGACACTACACTGGACTGTCCCACAGTGAACTGCCTCATTCTCCAGAAGAGGTCCCTTTTTTTTATACCTTTTCTTCCATGTCATATGTAGCTGACACTAGAACTACAAAGTCTCTTTCTCTAGGATTTGCTATCTGCATCCTTAGCTCCACATTCAATCCTGCTAAAAATCTCTAACATTTCTCTTTATCATTAGGGATGAATTCCTCAGCATACTTCTAAAGTCCGATAAAATCCTTTTCATATTCTGACATTGTTTTCCTTCCCTCCTTTAGATATAGGAATTCCTGTCTCTTTTTATCCTTATAGGAGTCAGATATGTATAACTTTCTAAACTCCATAAGGAAAAATTCCCAAGTCAACTCTATATGTGTTTTCTTTCTCTTGATAGTGTTCCACTAGTTATAGGCTTCTTCCTATAGAAGATAAGTGGCATACTATAGATTCTCTACTACTTTACAGTTCAACTGCTCCAAAACTCTAAATGTTCTATCTAGCTAGTATTCAACTCTGGCTTCATCCTCCTCCCTCCTTCCCAGAAAGTCAATAGCTCCCATCTTTCTCAGCCTCTCTAGAGGAGTCTTTTATAGGAGAGCTAGTGAGGGAGGTGGTACTAGAGTTAGAGGAGGTAGAGGTGGAGTGGAGTAGTAGCAGTAGTAAAAGTATGTCTGAGCAAATTAACTATCTATTGTAGTAAAGTAGGTGATGCTTCTACCTACTGTTGATAAGGCATTTATGGCTATGGCTACTATGTAGCATCACTGGGTTCAAGTATGGATGCATTGTCTAACCCTTGTATCATAGTTGGTGTAAAACTAGCAACTTTTTTGGCCCCCTCATTCGTGTGCTTGATCAGCCATATGCTTACTGCAAAAAGTGTAACTTATTAGCCTTAGACAGTGTAATAGTTTAGAGGAATTCAAAACTTAGACATTTGCACTCGTGTACTTAGCCTAGGAACATTAACCTATGCTCTGATACCACAAAATTTAACACCCCCTGCTAGATTTCTGAAGAAACCTAATAAGCGGTGTACTTCCCATCTAGTCACCCATCCTGACTTCTCTCATGAACCTTTGTTTAACTTTTACTTATGCTATACTAATCTATTCTATCTAATTCCAAACTTAGTACTGTCTATTCCTATAGTCTATTTAGGTTCATGTTACCATGCTCACACTATTATAGAATGATTTCAACACAACCAGATATTTCTTAGAAATCCAGCAACATAACTGCTGCTCAGATCACTATCCTAAAATTTTTCAATCTGTAAAACACTTTTGTAATAGATTATCACATATCCTGGACCCTTCTAGTAGCCTAAATATCATCCTATCATCAACATCTATCAAACAAAAATCACAGGCCTCATGCCACAATCAAGAATATATATAGAGCCTCAGGCTCACAAAACATCCACATAAGGCATACATTCACAAAATGATTAACAACTAATCATATACAATAGAATCTGTCTATATATATATATATACAATTACAAACTATCCCTTATATACATCACACCCATTTTCCCTTCCTAAGTACATAGAGTGTAAAAGCTATACAGATATACACGATCAACCTTCTCAAAAATTGACCTCTGAACTCCCCCGCACACTTTATGAGCCAACATCATTATTCTTGTTATTTGCACACCAAAATAGGTACGCTAAGTATATAATAATACTCAATGGTGAATTTAATCATTTAAAACATGTCTAACAGTTTATGCATGCATAAAACCCTTATTCTTATCTTGTTATGATGTCCTAGTTCAACTTAGAGTACTAACATGCAAAAATTACCATTTTACCCCTAGGGTGTTTTTGCCTGTAAATTATCCTGTTAATGACTATAACCCATATAAATTTTGTTTTAGGATCATTATTATTCATTTCATGCATAATCTTTACAAATTAGGCCATTAAGTAGTATCAATGGAAAATTACCAAAATACCTCTGTGTTATATTTTATTGCCATAAGTGAATTATATTAATCATGCTTAATTATTTTAGCTAGTCGATCTCAAGAGACAACACTAATAGACACTAGATATATAGGGAAAACAAACATAGTGCAGTGGTCCCCATTCTGGACTAGTGCTACTACACCGGCTCAATTAAATTCTACCACCCAAGGTGCAAATAACGAAGGGTTGCATGCTCAGTAGACTAGTCTATCCAATAGACTAGTGTAGTGGCCCTCTAGGACTTATGCTGCTGCATCGTCATCATTTACGAGATAAGTGATAAAGTGGCTGTGTCTGCCCAATATACTGGTCTGTCTAATAGACTAGTGTAGTGGCCCTCTGAGATTTATGCCGTTGCACTGGCAATATCAATTCTAGCATCAAGTGGCAAAGATAAAAAGTTGTCTATCTAATAGACTAGTACAGTGGTCCCAATAGAGACCTATGCTGCTATACTAGCCATGTGTAAAATGGAGATAGTGTAGCAGCTGCTAAGGATCCTTAAGTTAACCGATCAACTTATCCAGTAAGTCTCTATCTAATGGGCCATTTAACCTCAATATTTGTCTAGTTCTTTAAATTTATATAAATAGCAATGATTCATATAACTTACTCTAATTCAGTCAAGGTTTTAATATCTTAGTTATTTATAATCTTTTTCTAACTATTCTATCCATAACTTTGGCATGTCATCTTAATTTATCTTTTCATCAAGCAAGGGTGTCATTGTCTCTCATGTCCATTTCTGACCATGTGTCGAATGGTAATTCATTATATTTTTCATAAGTTGTACCTTGTTACATTCTCTAAGAATATGCTCACATCTCTCCTTTAATCATTTATGGTAGTTCTTACTTATTCTTTTCCATTCACTATATTCACTTCTTCATTTTATGCCTCTTTCTATGTTATATTTATTTGTATGTATCTATAATTAATTCATCTTATTCATAGACATAGTTTTCTGCAAATTTATGTCATATGTTACGTCTTCATATGCATAAAATTTATGATGAATTGGATTCACGTATCAATAATAATGTTTGTCATTACAAGATTAGTTTACTTCTCCATTAATTTAATTCATATGTTTCTTTAGTTTTTTTCCTCTCTTTTTCCTTTTACACATTTCCAATATTCTAAAATATTATAATCTCATTAATGGTAATTTTATATGTTTCATCTTGTTATTTTCTCACCTATCCAGGCTAGACAAACAACACTCTTATCACTAACGGGATCACAGTGTATGTGGGGGCCCATATTTTGGACCTCGACAGTTGTACCCATCATATCATAACTCATGGTAATTATCATCATTATACAAGGGTTCGAATCTCAAACCTCGATTGGTGCACCATATCATATAAGTTGCGTAGGGGACATATTCTAGACATCGATGACTGCACCCTTCCTCAAATCTCAAGATGTGTAGTGGCCTTTTGTAGACCTTAAGGTGGCTACACCCATTATCAAATCTCAAGATGTGTAGTAGCCCTTCATGGACCTTAAGGTGGCTACACCTATTGTCAAATCTCAAGATGTGCAATGGCCTTTTGAGGACCTTAAAATGGTTGTACCTACCTAATCATAAATGAAATCTTCCTCATAGACTAGGACATTATGATAATGAAGTGTCCTAGTAGTTACTAACTCTTTAGTTGACCAGTCAACCTATATAACAGGTGTCTAACCAATATGGCCCATAATCATTAATCATTTATCTTACATAAATCAAACTTATATATTATTATGAATGTGTCTTCATATTTTCATGTATCATATCTCATAGTCTCTTCTTTAATCATTTTTTTTATTATAGTGTACTTATCATTATCATTATCATTATCATATGCTCATCAAAATTATGGTATACTCAAGTATACCTATCATGAGTGCTTCGCGTACTAAATCTCAATCATATTTTGTTACATTCATTCAACTTTTAGTAAATCTCATTATGTTCATATAATAAATCTTATTATTTATGACCCTGCATTTTGCACCATTTATTATACTTGTATACATTTAATCCATTTATTTAAATTAAACTTGCATATATACTTATTTGTATTTACATTTCATTTAACATACATTCTTTCTTTATTATGGATATAATAATTTTGCCCCGCCTTAATTCAACAACTAACCCTGCCTTAGTCTCTTTTAGGTCATTTCTATTAAAATAATTAATTTCACTCTAATTTTTAATGAGTAATTCTCATGTAATTTGCTTTAATCTACCACTCTCTATCATAATATAATTTTTTTTAATTACAATCATTATATTTATTTTTTCCTTTTTTTAAAATTATTATTATTATAATTTAATTATTTTAATTAATACTTTCTTAATTATTTGATAAACTACTCATGTACTTATTCCTTCTCATTATTCCACATAAATAATTTTCCTAATTTAACTTTACCTAAATACTTCTATATACCTTTAGAATACATTACATTGCACATTAGATTTTATATGTTTTCCCAAAACTCACAATTTCATGTGTAGTTCACTTAAATTTGAAACTCATAAATCACATATTTGCAATTGATCTAATTCCATTTCCATTAAATAAATCCTTTTAATTATTCATTCTTTTATCTATTTATATGTTATATTTTTCCCAAACATTTCAAAATAACTAATTAACCATTTATAAATATTTCTACAAGCCTTTAATTTACATATGTTACCTTAGTTAATTAAATTCTTTTGTTCATTGATTATTTGTTTACCATTACATCAATTTGTTTTCTATATAGTTAACCTCCTAATTTCCTTGCTCTTTTATTAATTTATATTTTCTTGCACTTCCATAAAATTATACCATATTAATCACTTAGAATTTTTAATACCTATAAGTCGAGGCTTCGTGAACAGTACCATAGAGTTTGAAAAGTGTTCCCTAAGTGTTGGGTTACCTTCTTGAGGCATGAAACATTGAGGGGCCATAAAATGATTAAATTGAATTAATTTAAAGATTTAGTAGAACTAATAAATTATTTTATGATGTAATTTAGTAGGCTAGAATCTCAGATGGAGTCGAGCCAGGAATGACAAGAGATGTGCCTAGATAAACCTAAAAATTCCATTCTTTGAAGGTTAAAAATTCCCTTGAGTCAATTTTTGAAAGAATTTTTGAATTCCTAAGTCATTTGCAAATTCTTTTAATTTTAGGGTTTTACATGTAAATCAAGACAATTGGTCAACTATCATGTTGATGGAATTTGGGTATGGAATTTTACGAGCCTCTAAATGGAACTAATTGAGGATTTTTAAAATAAACATGACCATTTTTGGAGGTCTAAGTGATTTCTTTCAATTCCACAAAGTTTCTATCGAAATAAAGTTTTTTCGGGTTGTTCGGGAGGTATATAGGGCCCACCCGTGCCATTTTAACCACTATAAAAGGCCCAAGGTGACACCTAAGAGGCCACTTGGCCACATCCACCCACCCTTCTTTCTTTCTCCTTCCTTTCTTCTCTTTGTTGTTTAATGCCATCTTTAGCATCTCCCCTCCATTTTTATAGCTTTAAGCAAGCTTTTTCTATGTTTATAGCCACCAAAAATCATCTTAATGTGTTATAAATTGATTTGAGAAGGTGTTGAAAGCCATAAAAGCCCTTAGAGTTCAAGAAAATTCAAGGAAGCAATGGTATGCATTAGAGGGTGCTAAAAGAGCAACTTTTTATGTGTAAGTAATTCTACCCTTTTTAATTTATTTCTTAGGGGATTTGATGATTCTAAGAATGCCTATATGATTAGAATGTAATTTAGAGGTGTGTGTGAATTTTGGTGAATTTTTGAAGAGGAATAGGCATGTATGGAAGCTTAGAGAAAGACTGAGGATTCAGTGGCTTCCTTTAAGCTTGAAGTGTGGAATTCAACTCCTTGGATTGGGAGGTAAGTGAATTTAAGGCATTCAAAGCATGTGCTATTAATTTCCCTTGAATGAAGCTTAGAAACCTTGTATGGAATTAGTAGAATAGGTGGCTAAAGTGTGTGATTTGATAGACTATGTATGGAAGGTTAAATCTCCTTATTGCTTAAGAGCTATGTGAGGGTGTATGTGTGTGTATAGCTTGTAAATGTGTTATGGCATGATAATTAAGGTATATGGGATGAAAAATGGCTTTGAAAATAGACTAGTTTTAGATATAAAAATGTACCTTAAAGTGACCTAATATGTAATGTTTACGTAAGTTGCCATGTAAGCCATTTGTACAAAAAAAGTGATATCCTTCTTTAAGGTTGGCATTAGGCCTATAGAAATACATGATTATTGGTGCAATTGGAATTGAAAAAGGACTTGAAATAAACCTAAAATGGCTATCACAATTAAGAAAATAACCTATAATTGTCCCGTAAAAACTTGACTTTGGGACTGTAATTAAATTAACTATTTAACAAGTAAATAATTAGGCCTAAATAATGGCTAGACTTGATTTAATATACTTTAATTTATGCCTTCAAAAATGAGTTAACATGTGATTGAAAATTTTACCTCGTATTTGCTCGGTAGGCCTAAAAATGACTTGTAACTATTTAGATTAAAAATTGACTATTTGATAAAATTTTTAATTGTCTATTTTTTAACTTATAATATTATTGAAAGATGATCAGTAAAGAAATAAACTTAAAATAATGTCAGATGGCCCAATACTTAGACACCCACTAGATGGATTAATTAGTTAACTTAAGGATTAGCAGCTGCTAGACTGTTTATTTATCAGATTGGCCCGATGTAGTGGCCGAGGTTCATAATTAAGCCATCACACTAGTTTGTAGGGCAAATACTCTTCATTATTGATTATTTATCAACTATGCCTATGTAATGATGAAGGTCCCTAAAGGGGCTACTACACTAGTTGCTTAGCAGACCCAGAGGATATATTTGACATGATCAGTGCCCTTGGGAAGTGTATAGATTGATCCCTATGCATAGTTACATAGAATCTTTGCACCTTGGGAGTTTCCTATGAACTAATCCCTATAGGATATATCAGGCCGTTATAGTGGTCAGGGTCCAAAATGTGGGCTACTACACATTTTTTAGTTCCCTCTTGGTCCAAGGTCTATAAGTGTCGTCTATTTATTCGAGCAAATCAAAAAGACTTAAAATAGTGGAAAATATTAATTTTAAATAATTTTTTGTATTTTCTAATAGTGAATTTCAATAAATACACTATGGTGACATTTTGGTAATTTTGAAGAAATATGACAAATCATTTGTATAACATCAATCATCTAGCATGTTCCTTACACACTACACCTAGATTATTAATTATATTTTCATGTGTGTGTTAATGCATGTTTTAAATGGTTTAAATTTGCTTAATGAGTTTTATGCTCAGCATACCTATGTTGTGGTGAGCATGTAATAAGGATAAACAAGCTAGCCTCGATGATCGTGCAATGTAGCCATACAAGAGTTGAAGGGTACTTAAAGTTGTTTTTCTTATTTTTATAGTAGCACTCAAGTAATATTTTATAGGTTTGGGTTAGAATGCTTAGAAGTTGTTATATATGTATTTGTAAACTGAGTGTGATATATATAAGTAGGTGTGGTGTTTGTTTTGTTTGTGTGTGGTTTGATAACTATGGGCTTGAGGCCCTGTGTGTTTGATGATGTTAGATTTCTAATGTTTCCTGATGATTGAATAGGGGACTAGAAGGATTTAGATGGAGGTTTATGGGTTATTTGCCTATAGAAGTGTTTTTCGCAGGTGAAAAAAAATTTTTGTATGTCACTCGGGTAACTGTTATGTTGCCTAATTTTTTGTGACCTAGAAAGTGTCTGTACATGCTTTGTCTGAGTTTGTCAAACCATGTATGAATAGGATTCTCTATCAGACCATGTATGAATATGATTGACCATTAGATTAGTCATCTAAGCAATAACTGATAGAGTTCTAGAATAGTCCATAAGTGTTAATGAGTTTTCTCCTAGAGCAATCCTAGGATGGGTGACCTGTCAAGAAGTGCATCACCTATCATGTTTCTTTAGATATCCAGTAGGGGGTGTCACATTTGGTGCTATTAGAGCTTAGGTTTAAAGCTCCTAGGTAATTTATGTGAGTGACAGAGTCTAGGGTTGGTTATGTGATATGCTACGCTGCACGGAGGCTAATAAGTTTTGTGATTTCTATAGAAATATAAGATAGCTAATAGACCATTAGAGGAAAGAGTAGAGGAAGTGGCCAATTATGCTTCGACTATAATATAGGGAGTAGATAATATAGCTACCCCTGAGCCTAGTGATTATTCATATAGGCTGCAACCTAAAGCATAGCAATAGGTAGAAGCATCTCTAGCATTGTTGTATAGTAAATCTTTTAAGACACACCTCTACACCTGCTACTCCACCTCTAACTCCTCCACCAGCTCCATTACCTCTACCACCCTAGCTCTTATGCAGAAGACACCATTAGAGATAATTAAAAAGATGAGAATTGTTGATTTTTTTGGCATAAAGGAGGATAATACAGAATGAGAAGAGTATTGGTTACGAAGGACTTTTAGGATTTTGAAACAACTAGAATGCTTAGAAGAAGATAGTCTGAAAAGTATAACTTCGCCTCAGTAGGAAGAGGCATACCATTAGTGGGGTACTATCAAAAGTATGAAGCTAGTAGCAGAGCTCACATGGGAATTTTTCTTGGAAGAATTTAGAAAGAGATATGTCCCTGAGTGCTATAAGGATAAGAGGAGGAAAGAATTCTTAGAATTGAAAGAAGGCAAAATGATAGTAGCTAAATATGAGAAAGATTTTACTCGACAGATCATATACGCAGAGGAGTTCATACCCAATGAAGAGGAAAAGTGTAAATGATTTTTGAATGGCTTGAATATGGAGTTGAGAATATAGATAGCAAACCCCAGGGTAACAAACTTTACTTTATTAGTGGCATTTACCTATGACATAGAGAAAATGGTACAAGAAAAGAGAGATTTCTTCTAAGGAAAGAGGTTGCTTACTATGAGACAATCTAGCTTAGCCCTAGGTGATAGTAAGAGAAAGAGAGAGACACCATCTCAGTCTCGGTTTATGCATCAGGGACCGAGAAAGGCACAGTTTTAGAGTTTTAGGCAAGCTTCTATAGTCAGACCCTGATTGGCTCCTAGAGCTGTTAGTAATCTTAATCCTTCAAGTAACCAAAATGGACCTCGACGTGCTATACATGTAACAAAAAGCATTGGGGGCAGTGTACATTTGGTAGAAGAGGAGAGTGCTTTACTGGTGGTGCTAGAGACCACTATCAAAGAGATTGTCCTCAGAGGTAGCCTGAGGGTGCTCACACTCAGGCATCTATAATTGTACCTCAAAATAAGGGTCAGAGATAGAGTAGAGGGGATCAACCTAGTCCTAGTCAAGAGACAAAATTAGGAGCCCATGCCCTAACTAGATAGTATGCTATCAGAGCCAAAGAGAAAGTAGTAACACCAAATGTCATAACTGGTACTTTTTATTTATTTAATGCCTTAGTTTTGGATTTGGCAGACCTAAGATTCAAACATTTATATGCATACACCCCATTGGCACATGATAGAGGACTAAAATTTGAACATGTGAACATAGATAAATAAGTCAATAATCCTATAAGGCAGAGTGTGCATGTCAATACAGTGTATAGATAGTGTCATTTAGTGATCTAGGATTGTTTATTTCTTATGGATTTGATTGAATTACCTTTTCATGAGTTTGATGTGATTTTGGGAATACACTAGTTGTCAAAGCATTAACCTATACTTGACTATAAAAATAAGAAGCTGACCCTCTAGACTATAGAAGGACAGACAATGATAGTTGTGGGTGAGAGAAACTATGTCAATAATCTTATCTCAGCTGTTATAGTAAGGAATATAAAAAAGGTGAGAAGCTTATTTAGCTTATGTAATTGACACTGATGCTTCCATCCTAATACCTAAACAAGTTCCTATAGTGTATGAGTTTCCTAAAGTATTTCCTGATAAGTTGATAGGTTTGTGTCCATAACGAGAGAAAATCCTAATTCTTGAAGTATTTCTTGAAGTATTTATACTATGTAAACATGTTTGTGATGCACATGAGATAATCCTAATTCCTTCACAAATAATGTATGGCATGACGCTAATGCATGGGGATGCTTACTCAACCTCTTCTTCTTCTCTTTTTTTATATGGATATTTATACGATGTAAATACTTATATGCAATCATGTATGATGAACATTGAATATAAGTCTTTGTAACTAAATACATAAGTCAAACACATGGATGAAAAGGTTTATACACATTAAGGCATGAGTGAAATGTGAATGCATGAACTAGTGATGATAAAATATTCGTGCATATATGAATGAATTAACACTAATGTCCAAATGTATGAATGACGATGATGAAAATGCATGTCTGTGCATGTCTCATGTTAGATGGTGAATGAATGATGCATGTGTCAAAGGTGCCTATCTAATATGCTAAATGAAGACATGTAAATGATGAATGTACTATACCTCTTTTGATGAATGTGTTTACAAAGGCATTTTTTAGCACAAAAAATTTTCTTCGAAATCAGTTTTTCCTTAGGCTTATTAGAGGGAAGAATTGGGTTTTAGTTTTCTTTGGGGAAGGTGTCCATTGCCATATGAGAGTCAATCATAGTTCTTGTCTGAGTAGTGTAAGATTTTGGTTGCTAAGAATCAACGTGGACATTTTGTCGTTGATCAGTGATGCCCCCACTTCCTTATAGATTACCAAAACTCTTCTTCCTTTTTTATTATTATTATTTTTATTATTTTATTATTATTATTTTAGGTCTTTTATTTACCTTAATTTTTTCCTAATATACCCCCTAAAGGAGATTTTCACATTAGTGGAGTGTGCCCTAATTTTTGCCTAATATGCCTCCTGAATGAGGTTTTCACACTAACAGGCTGCTTGACTTTTGCCTAATGCGCCTTCTTAAATAAAGGTTTTCACACTAGTAGGCTTTTTTTATTATTATTTTTTTTACTTCTATTTTTTTACAAAGCCACATACTACTTTGATGCCCCTATATTAATATAATCTATTCTTGCTAAAGATCAACCCCTCTGCAATCATCACAAAGATTTGTTGTTCAAAGGAAGGAACCATAGGGTAATCATGCTCGATGAGGTTTGGTGGTATGATAAATAATAAGGTAATAGGACAAATAAGGGTTATGATGCAACTTGCTATTTGGCAGCACATGTGCATAAAGATAATTACCACAAAGACATTCAATGCAATTAAACTTGGTTTACTTAATCTCAATATTTAAACATCTAGGACCTCATTATGCCAAACTCTTATTATTAACCCGCCAGTAGGGTTTTCATGGTTGAATATTTTTGCTTAATTCCTTTAACTTTTGCCTAGGCCGTTTCAAAAGGCTTTCGGCCTAGAAAAGATCATTATTTTCATTTTATTTTTCTTTCTTTCTTTCTTTTATTTTTCTTCATTTTCTTTTTCAATTTTTTTCTTCTTTTTTTAAGGTGTCTACCCTATTGATGAATGGGATTACTGAGCTTGATATAACCTTGATGCAATTAGAGATTACTTAACTTGGCATAAGTATTTGCTTAGGACTCTTCACTTCTATCTTTTCTCAATTATTGAAAGCAGTTTCCTTGAACTTGTAACATTCGTAAAGGGTTATTCAAGAAATTAGACCCTTTCTCCCTCCTTTTTTGCCATAAGACCTTCATATAAAAGAAAGCCACCAGCCTTAGGTTGCCTTTAGGGGTATGAAATGATTATTTTAAGACCCTCATTTTTTATTGTGAAAGTAAAGAATGACATTTGACTTAACATTGGTGTCAAAAAGAGTTTTTGAAGGCCAAGTTGGTACTACCAAATTAAGTTCCCTCCTGTGATGATTTTGATTGCTTACATCAAGAGTCTAGCCAAGAAAAATGATAGACTGCTTTCAGTAAACTTCATATGTGTCATGGGCTTAATTATGAAGCAAATCCTAGGGTTTATTCAACCATGAATGTTAACTAGAAATCAATCCAAGGTAGCATTATGGAAGATCACATGTGACAAAAGAAGAAGGTGTCAGAATTCTTAAACACTTTGGGCTTGGATTTGATAAGATGCTAATTGTGTTTAGATCCTAATGCCATGGGCACTACTTGTTCGCTTGTCTTCTCTTTTAATCTTTTAAACCCATAAGTTCTTGTAATTTAGTTGCTTAGTATCGGATAGACTCCTTTTTTTTTCTTCTTTTTTTTATCTCTCTCCTCTTTTATCAAGAGTTATAAGAAATGTGATCCAAGATGGTTACACATGCTAAGATTAAACAAATTAGTCATAATTGAATTAACATCACATATGTAATGATTATCAATGTGCATGCTATTACATGGCAAAATATCGTATAAAGGAAATAAAAGTAGGAACATTTTATTGAAAAGATGAACGGTGAAGTTTTTAAATTTGTAGGATATGTTTCTGAGTACAAAACATTCTCAAAAACACAAAGGAAAGGTTTGGGTATAGGCTTAAAACTTTGTCATGATCAGGAAACTTATGGGTGAGGTTCAGTCTTCCTTGGTGATCTCTTGAATAGTAGCATGAAGAGTCTAACATTTATCTGTGTGATGACTTATATGTTAGTGATATTCACAAAAGAGATCAAAGCGATGGCCTGGCTTATTTTGACTTCTAGCTGGTTGAAATGGGAGTGGTTACAGCTTTTCTTCTAGTACTAATCTCTTAAAATGACATGACAAAGGTTTAATCAAGTTGAAGTGGCCTTTATTATTAATTGTTGGACTGTTGGTGGAGTTAGGTATAGTAATGTGGGGCCTTTTCTTACTCAGATACTCTTTCTTCATTTTATGGCTCTTAAGACAATGAGCATTAAGTACTGCATCAGCTACGACATGATTGACAACTTGTAACACTTCTTTCTTAAAAACTATGAGAGCCTTAAAGAATTCTTCACGTGTGAGAGGAGCATCTTGATCTCTTTTCTTAGCCTCAAGAGCATTCCTAGCCAATGCCACTGAGGTAATTACTAGCATTTCTTGTTTGAAGTGATCCAATGCAATGATTAATTCCTTTCGGGAAACAGGGGCATCTTGATTATCGGCCATAGTTAAGGGTAGAGATAAGTTTAGGGGTAGAGGTGAGATACTCCTTTGGATGAGGAAGTCATGGTGTGTTGGTTAGTGAGTCTAAGAAAAAGATGATCACAAATAATTAGCATGACACATGATTCCTAACATATGTGTTTATGATGCAGGATCTAAGCAATATGATACATGGATGTATGGATGTATTTCCTACATGTGCTTAAACATGTGTTGTGTATGCTTGGTTGGTAAAGAAGGCTTTTGCTTATGTATATTATGTATGATATGATCCATATTTGGTGATGTATTGTTATGATGCATAACTTCTACAATACTATATAATGCACGTGATGTATGTACAC
>CANXYI010841574.1:0-13857 GCA_948208565.1 Hura crepitans | reverse complement strand
TTCTAATATATCTTGAATAATATAACTCAACTTAAACACATGAATAAGATATATTAATAGAACCCGTCAAAGCATTTTGTTGTAGTATTTATAACACATTACTATTCTGGTATTACTCTTTATTTGCTAGAATCAATTATTTCAATTTGTTTTTACGAAATTCAAATTAAAAATCTTTAAAGACCATGTATAAGAAAATTGTAGCAAATAATATAAAGTTCATCAAAGCTTGAGTTTTAAGCTTTTCTAAACTAGGAAATTTCAATAATACTTGTATTTAAAAGCTAAAAGGTTCTAAGTGACTAGATTATATGATAAACACATCATATTAAAATTACCTAAATACTTCACACTGTATACTAGAATTATCAAAACAATAATATGAGTACAATATATACTTCCTAAGCATAACAATCTTTTAATGTTTCTAAACTTTCCTTTGTCATTCTATTTTCAAACCTTAGTTATAGATGCACCATATTTCTCAATTTCACTAATAAATGCTCATTTATATTCAAAATTAAAAGGTAAAAATGTGTTTTTAACAATAGAAAACTCAATTTAAATTAGTCTTAAATCGATGAGTTTTAAACTTTTCTATGAAGCCTTTATAGTCCAATCAAGTTTAGAAAAACACAAAAGGCTTATAGGATTGTAAAGCGGTGATTGAATCTATATGGATTTTTTCATCACAGTGGAAATTTTCCTTTACTCTTGCCCAATGATGTAAGCATTATTAGTCAAATCTTGTTAAATCCTTATGTCAATTTTCTCTTCTTTTTTCTTTGTGCTTGTGATTGTGTGTGAATTAATTGAATTCCTCAACACATTATTCAATTTCTTGTATGTTATTACCTTAAAGCAACCAATAAAACAATTTATTTACATCTACAAGTTGAATCTTAAAATTTAATACTATTTAAAACTACAATTCATAATAAGTAAATACATATCTAAGTGAGTTTTGAACAACATATAACATGTAAAAATCTAATGTCTCAAAAATCCTGAGTTGTGAATAGTACTTTCTTGAGTCATGAATAGTGCTTTTTGAGCTAAACTCTAGGACCAAATGTGACTTGAAAATGAGTTCAATAAATGGATAAAAATTAAAAATGAGAACAGGGCTATAGATTTATCCAATATTTTGAATAAGATAACTAGTGACCCATTAAAAGACAAAATTAGTTAAGTCAACTCATAAGTCAGAATTTGACTATTTAATTAACTTATGTGGGATTATTGAAGTCAATAAAGTGGTTTAATTTCAATTAAGTGGGATTAAATATAATTAAGTCGGATTAAATGCAATTAAGCAAAAGAAAAAAATAAAAAGGATAAGTTGGTGGGAAATAATCTTAGCCATTGGATCCACTTTAATAAAACTAATGGCCATTCAAAAAAGGGTATAAAAGGCCAAGTTTCCAAAAGAAGCTTCCATCTTCTTCTTTTCTTCTTCAACTGTAGGCCGAAGCACCAAAAACTCTCCCCTCCCATTTTGTTTTGATCAAACCTTAAAATCACCTTAAATCTTTATATCCTCTCACCAGATAAGCACATTAAACATCACTTAAGACCATTTGGAACCTCTTTGTTGCATCAATTTTCAAATAAATTCAAGATTGGTAGTATGGATGATAGTGACATATTCATAGAATAGTGAGGTAATGGAAAGGTTTTTTCATTCAATCATTATCTTAGGGTTAGGTTAATCTTTATATTGCATTTCTCTAGTGATTAATGAAAAATATTTGTTTTTCCATAGAGAAGGAAGCTTTGGCTTAAACTAAGGGAGATGAAGGAAAAGGAAAAGACAAGGTGTAAATGATGTATTGAAGTGTTTTAAAGCTTAAAGTGGTTTGTGCATAGGGATGGTAATAGGTTGGGTACTTGCAAAAAGTGCTCTACTTCAACCTAAACCCAAACCCGATTATTTATATATAAATTCAAACTCTTAACAAACTTAATTAAAAAATACCTTTATATTACCTAAACCCACCTATAACTACCCAAAAAATACTCGAAACAATATAATACATAAAATATTAATTAAATTATAATATCTTTAATAAAATATGTCTAAAGTAAATGATAAACTCTAATTAATTAAATATATTATATTATTTATATCAATATATAATAATTTATAAAATATTTAGTTAAAATAATATAAATTTTATATAGTATCTAAGAAATTTTTTATAAATTAAATGTTAAATTATATAAATAAGTTTGGGTATTAGTGCCTAATGGAAAATATCTGAACCTTACCTGAACTAACATGGATAGCAAAATTAATGCTAGAACCTATTTCAAACCCATTTAGCAACAATACAAACTTGTCCCACTAGGATTGTAGCAAAACGGGACCCAAAAATACTCAATTGGCAGTCATCCCTATTTATGCGCACTTATTATATTAAGTATTTCCTTTAAAGAATTATGTTGAATTAGGGTTTTAAATACATGTCATTTTGGGAAATTTGTTTACGTATGCTAGATATGTGATTAGATGAGGTTTAATGTGTTTAATTGAAAGAAAATTGGTGTGAGTTCATTATATGGCTAAAACATACTCATAACATAATCTTAGGGTTTTATTTGATTCTTTTATGAAATGATGGGTTAAATATGACTTAGAGCTTAGAGTAAATTGCAAATGAGATAAGAGTTGTAAGAAATAGAGGATAATGCATAATGGCCAAGACTTACAAATGAGGAAACCTAAGAAATCTTTGGACTTTTGCAATGTTAGGGATTCAAAAGAGATTATGTATGTAATATAACGATAAGAAAATGCATGAAATGTATATTTAACCTAATAGGGCCAAAATTTGCATGATAATGAGGCATAGTGTATATATCATATTTAGTTGATTAAAGGCATTATAAGAAGTGTATTGGAGATAAAATAACTTAACTTTGGGAATAAGAAATGAAAATTATGTAATCTATTATGGATGAATTATTGTACTTGATGGAATTACTGGATTTTTTGCTTGTTAATATGATATTGTGTAATATTGAACATAGTATATATAATAAGGATGAAAAAAGGAAATCTGGTCAATTAGCCAACATGGGCTTAAATTAAATGAATAATGTATGTTTATGTTGATTGAAAAGATGGAATAATAAGGAAAGTGATTTTTGGGTTTAAAGATTAAGATTATGAAATTTGACATTGTATAAACTTTATACATATGTTTAAAGGAAAAGAATTTATGAGAGTAGAAAACTCTATAAGCATTATGCCATTGGAATATAAAAATTGAGATTAGATTTAGCCACTATAAAATATTCAATAAATAAAAGAAAATTTTGAAACTAAATAATAAATAAGCTTAAAAATTTCAAAACTAAATAATAAATGAGCTTGAATTAAGCCTAAGTAGTATATTGCAGTATTAGATAAGTCTTCATGTCAATAAGGGACACCTTTCTTAATAATAGATTGTATCATTATGCAATGTTATACTGTATCATGTTAGACACTTATACATCACCATCTAGGCATTTAGATGCCACTGTATAGGTGCTTGATGCCACTATTTAGATATTTTGTGTCACCATCTAGACATTTCGATGTCAATGTTATAGGCATTATTGTATCACTATATATTCCTATATCTAATAGATATCTTTTTACCATAAGACTATTTTAGGCCTTTAATTAAATTAAAATGTCATTTATTGTAACATCGAAAAAATCCTGGTTTATGAATAGTACTTCTCGAGACGTGAATAGTATTTTCTTGAGGCCAGGGGTACTAATTTTACTAAATGGAAGTATTAATTCTAATATAATTTTGAGTGAAATTTGAAGACAAAATGAAGTCTTTTAGGTGATTAAAAATGACAATTAAATTTTACGGTAGTGTCACGTGAATGGTGACTTAGTTTTAGCTTAACCATAAAATATTCAAAAAGTTGCTCAGAAAATTTCAAGATTAATACAACTTGATACTTAAAAATTCTAATTAGCCTGTTGACACTAGAATTGGAATTTTTAGATTTCAAAAAGTATTTTTACGAAAATCAGGTATGATAAAAAGTAGTGATTTTATTCGGTTATTCTCATTTTTTGAGCTCCTATTTTTAGATGTTTGCATGGCCTAAATCAATTAAATTTTTACATGTTTAATTAAGATTAAATTGAGGTTAAAAGAGAAGGGAAAAAGGGAAAAAAGAGAGGAGAAAAAGGAAAATTAAATGGATTTTTTTTAAGTCTAAAAGGGTCTGAAAGGGTTAAATTTTAATTTCGTAGTCAAACTTTAAATAGTCCTCTCCTCCCTCTCTCTTTTTAAGGCTGACGGCCATGGCTATAAGGAAAGCTCCGTTTTTGCTTCCTTATTTCTTCATTTAGCCTCAAATTAGTCTGACTGAATGATAGTTAAATGCCTCTATAACCTCTAGACGCCATTGCATGTGGAAATTTTGAGAAAAATCGGGAGAATAGCTCTTAGTACCCAAGAGCACATTTTGATTACCTCTATGATTTTATACAATTTTTACGAAATCTTTCCTATTATATGTATAGTGGAACCTAAGAAATCTTGAGACAAAGGGAAAGGCAAGGGGTAGTTAATTCTCAAAGGTGTATTACGATCATCTCTGTATGTGTAATCGAATTAAATTATGCTTAATTGATATATGCCCTAAATAAACATAATAGGTTTGTGTATGTAATTATGTGTATACTGCTCATCTATGTGAATTAATGGATTTAATTATGTTAATTGGCATTTGGGATGTGTGATGATGCATTTAAAATGGATTGAATGTATGTGAATAATATAAGAGCTATGTTGTGGTCATAATGCATGTATATGCATTATGAAAGTGGTGTATGTTATCTGTTATGGAGTAATTAAGCATATTAATGACTTTGATCATGTTGAGTGGTATTATTGATGTATATTAGAGTATGTAATCAATGAGAATGCAAGTGGATGGGTATGAAATGTTATGTCCATATTGTATGTGTGATATGTAAATGGTGAGTGCTTATGTCTAATTGATGTATTATGAATGTTACTGGCATATACACATGTTGTATGCTTATGTATGGATATACATGAATGGATGTGCATGGGATGAGTTATGTAGGATGATTGTTTGATGGATGATGAGGCATAAAGGCTTGGTGGCCAAAAGGCCTATTAGTATGCATGTGTATGTAAATGCTTGACTATAGGCACATTAAAGGAAATGTATAAATGTAAGGATGACATTGAGTATGATTATATTATAATATAAGGTATATGGTCAAAGAATTAATGTTTAGACCTTTATTATAGAATGGCCGAATAACCTATATGCATATGTCTAGGGGTGTGCTTCATATTATACATGGTATGGTGAATGTATATTCTCTAATGGATGTAATGGATAATGAGCATGAAGAAAACATGAGTGAAATGGTTATATTGCAAGAGATATATGTGATTATGACGTATATCAAATATATGCTATATGATATGGTTAATGATCATGTAAGTTGGCTATAATAAGTTTGAGGAATATTATGTGCCAATATGAGATTATGAGGTGATAAATTATCATGTGATGCCACGATATATTGTATGATGAGTTTAGAGCATAATGCCTCTTAAATGAGCTTATATTGTAATGTGAATGAATATGGCAATTCCAAGACCTAATGAAATACATGACACTTTTAAGAGGAAAAATAATGTTATATATGTGTGATGTACATGTGTTGATGTATAGCCTCAAAATGTGGTTGATGGCATGATATAATATGCTTGATCACTAAAATAAGGCTTATGACATATTTTCCCAATTTAGTCATTTGTTGGCTAAACCAAAGCAATTAAAAGTTATGTTAAGCTTAAATTAAGGCAGTGTAACAAAAAATAAACTGTTAATAGCCCATTTGAGAAATAAGTTAGTATGGATAGGTTGGCTAGTCAACTAGGGAATGTTATAGTAGCTACTAGGGTACTTCGGTGCCTCAATGCATTTGGTTCATAGGTCCACTAAATGTCTAACCCATGGGTTTATATTTTTGATCTAAAGATCCATACAGGTGCAACCACCATGAAGGTCCAATAGGGCCACTGCACATTTACATGCTAGTGCAATAGCCGTTAAGGTCCAGAAGGGCCACTGCACACTTATGCTGATGTAGTAGCCGGTAAGGTCCATAATGTGGGCCACTGCACACCATGATCCTATTATCCATAGGATATTCATTTTCCTCTAAAATAGACATAATAAAACAAGTTTAATGGATAGTATTCACATGTTACATGATCAAATGATGAAGACATGAATTTATGTATGATGCAAGAATAATGATGAGTTATGTGCGTGATTTATGTCATGTCATTGCACAAATGCATGCTATGGTTGATGACGTATATTATGTGGTATTATGAATGTTTATGTATAAGTACATTTTGTATGTGGATGAAAAGGCATAAATGCACAAGTTATTTCAATTACACCACTAAGCTATTGCTTAATGCATCATTTGTTTTGCAATGTGTAAGTAAAGAGACAGCTTGAGCATAAGCCTCGAGACTTTAAGATTATCAAGAGAAGGTTGTTTCTTCTAGTATAATTTTGGTTTATGTATTTAGAATTGTGTGATGTATAGGTTTGAGCACTCATATGATGTATTATGGGGAAAATGGGCCTAAACTGTACCTAATTGCAAATGTTTGGATTTCATAGTCTATAATCTATTTTAAAAGTCTGTTTAAACCATTTTTTTATTTTATAATATATTTTCTTGAGCTTAAGATTGATATTTTTGTTGATGAGTGATGTTGGAGTTATCAAAGGATCACAGATGTTGGGGAATGATTGAAAATGTTCATAGAAATGTTATTTGCAAGTTACTATTCATTTTTGGGATAATGTCTCGATATAGCTATTATGCTATCAGATTTTTGACACAAGGATTCTCAAAAGTGAATTGTAACTATGTTTTTGAAGAGTTTTTTATAATATGTATTTTCATAAGATAAATATTTATAAAAGATATTTTAAACATATGGTTTATATATAACAGTCAGTTGAGTTCGGATAACGCATTTATGTGTGCACTCGTTAGTCTAGTTTAGCGACCAAACTATTAAAGGGTGTCACATTTATAAACTTAAAAGAGAAGTGAAATTAATGAATGAAAATATTTCATTAATTTATCTTCTACACATGGTACATGAATTAATTACACTGATTGTTTATTTTGATATATTCAAATTAGAAACTATTATTAGTTCTCAAAAATTGAATATGTGATTAATACATAATAGATTGAATACAATTTTAGATAAACTGTTAATTATACTTTATGATTAAATACACTTCTGGATATATTGGTTTTTCTTTAAAAAAAGATGATTGTTAGGGTCATTTAGAAGTAAATATGTAGCATCAGGCTATGTAGTTTAGTACATTGGTTTTCTCGTGCACAGGTTGAAAAATAGAAGAATAGACACTGATAAAAGACAAATTAGTGGATTGCAACAAAGTCCAAAGTTACATCAGATTAGACTCTTTGGTAAATACACTAAACATTTTTATAATCACATTTGAGTACATTTTGTATGTAAAGAAAACATGTATTTTATGCAACTTTATGTAAATAATTTTGGATAGTCAAAATTTTCTATATGTATTATTTTGTTAATAATGAGCATATTTATTATTAAATGATAAACGAATTTATTATGACAACATGTGAGCTTATTATTTTTAAAGGTTGTATGAGCCAAAATGCAGATATGAAAATTGATTATGTATAGTTAAATGTAAGGATAAAATAGAAATAAATAAAGATAGATAATATTAGCAAGGTATACAGATTTTAAATCCTCTTGAATCGAATTGAAGTGTTGACAAAAAGAATAAAAAAATCGAACTATACCATTGACTTTTTTATTATAATTAAATTGAATTGGACCATTAATTTTAATTTGGGAGGATATGGATCTTTTTTGAGATCTGGATTAAAAACTGCAGCGAAATATGCTTAAATTGAATTATACTAAAAGAATCAATATTTAATTATATATATTAAACATGGCTAATGGGTTGGGTCATCTTTTTTTGGTTCTTTAGTGGGTTGAGTCAGCTTGGGTTATGAATTGGATTAGGCGGGTTATCAGTTAATATAATTTTTTTATTTAGATTCAAATATCTAATCCAATTTAAATAAATATTTATAAGTGATAAATGATTAAATGACAAAATTCCTTAAGTCAATTAATGACAAAGAATTATAGTAAGTATTTCGTAAAATAATATTAATTTATTTGTCCCTTTAATATACATTATATTCATAATATGAACATATATTTTAATATAACATCCTTTAATCTAATTTTTAAGCAGGTTATCAATTTTAATATGTAGTTGCTTAAAAAAATATTTGATTTAAGAAATTACTTAATTTACATTGAAAAATTCAAAAAAATTACACATACTAATAATTTTATATTCATATTCTCTCACATAAAAGATTATATTGGTCAAATAATAGTTTATTTATTTATTTAATTGATTAATTAATTTAATTTTATAATAAGGGAGAATAATTAATATTTTAAATAATAAATTGGCATTATAATTAAATTTATATGACATAAATAAATACAAAAATAGAAAAAATTAAGATGGTTAAATGAGTTGACTCTTAACCTAATATGTTTGAGTCATTTTCTAGTTACCTACAAGTTGACTTTTATCCAACCCCAAAATTTTCTTATCATTTTGGGTCACATCATTTTCAAGTTTGATTCAAATTGGGTCGAGTTTAGGCCATTATTTTTCAAGCTGGTAGGGTCAAACTTTCATATTGAGTCAAAAATTGCCAAATCTAATTATATATATGTTTGTGTTAAATAATATTATTCTTAGTTAGTTAATAAAACGAAATAATATTTTAATTATTAATAAAATTAATAATTTATTATATTAATATTTTGCAACCTTATAATAATTATTTTGAAAGAATTATAATAATAAAATGAATAAAAAATTTTGAATAATTTTTCTTTAGATGTTGGTATATGTTAATCATTATTTTTTTAAATTAAAAATAATAATATTAAAAAATAATATAACCTTATTTTTATCTAATACTTATGGGAAATATATTATTTAATTTGTAAAATAAAAAATAAAATCATTATTAAATTAAATATTTTATAATTAAATATTAATTTATTCATAATTCTATTTAAGTTATATAATAAATTAAATTTTTTTATAAAATAATATTTCAATATAAGAATATAAATTAGTTTTAAATTAATCTTAATAAGTATTTAATTAAGCATCTAAAATAATTGCATTAATATAATAATAAATTAATAATATACCTATACTCATCAAAATTTATTTTAAAGATTTAAATTCCAAGAAAGTGAATTCTAAAAATTTTCAACTTGCCACCAATTTAATAAGGTGCGATTAGATGTAAGCTACCAATCTTCTTTATATGAGTTCAAATTTGGTCGCATACAAAAAAGGTATTAGGCACCTCTATTATGCCCCACATATATAACCTAAAATAAAATAATAAAATAATTGAATTTTGTGTGTATATGAATATAATATATATATATATAGGATTTTAAAATAAATAAATGTTTTAAAAAATTAAAATTTCGATTTTTGTGCTTTTGAGGTTGTAATTTCATAAAAGTGATTTTTGTGATAATTGTAAGTGAAATTTGGTTACAAACCTAAGTGGATCGTAGGATTAAGTGATTTAATCTAAGCCACTGATCCCATGGAATATAAATAACCCAAAAACTTCCTTATAATTATGAAAACATAAACTGAGTATCATTTCTTTCTTTCTACTTTTGCCTTTAACTTACAGAGAATCATTTTTTAACATCATTGTAAGGTAATTTAATCGAATTAGTGTTTTAACTTGTGCATTTGTTGATTCTCTGCATCTCTAAGTGTGATTTTGTGTGTGTATTTATGTGTTGAGCTTTGGGTATGGTAAAAAGAAGGAAAAGAGGAAAAAAGGAAGAGGAAGTTATGGTGGAAAGCAATTTTGGACACCTAGAGTGAATTCGGGACATTTAATGCTTCGATTGAAAAGTATGTTCGTAAATAATTTCAAGTTTTCCTTTATTTCCATATGGAATTTGATGTTAGGTTTTCTATTATTTTTGCTTGAATTTAGGTGCAAATTAGTGATGTTTGTGTGTAATTTCTTGTGATAAATTGATTAGAATGTGTTAGAATGCATGTATCATTAGTTATAATTTTCTAAAACATGTTTTGGCATGATTTGGAATGAATTTAGGTGAGGTTTCTATTGTATTTTGATGAAAAATCACAATAGGATTCTATAAAAAATGGGCCTCATAGCCGTGAGCCCATCGAATGGTGTGAATAATGAGGTCCATTTGAAGGGCCTCTCGGTCGTGACCTTATGAGAGTATATGATCGTGACCTTCTTCAGACAGTAATGTTTTTTATGATTTTTCTTCTAAAATTCAACATTTTCAAAACGATTTTTAAACCCACTTATTCCAACAACTTTGTATGATCTTTGAGGCATGAAATGCATGATTGCTCAACTTGAATAGGACATCTATATGAGTTCAAATTATGATATTATTAGACAAGAATTTATATGCTACAAAATGGGAATTTTGAGTTAAATTGTGGAAATTTGTGGTTGTAATGAGTTAAGATCACATAAATAAGAGATTTTATAATGTGGCATGATATTTCTATATAGCAAATTAAGGATGATGAAATGTGACATGTGATATCATGAGTATGGTTATAAACAAGTGATGTGATGAGATTATATGGGACATTGAGGATGTTAAGTAATTAAAGAGGATTTGGAACACTATCTAGGAACATAGTTTATGCCTTTGATATGATGTTATGGTAATGTGACTTGATTACTTATGTTATGACATTGAAAATATTCAATTACATGTCCATGATGCATGAAATAGATAATAGGAAAACTTGAACATGATACTATGTGTATAATTACTCAAGACTTGAATGAGTTACCTCTATTTCCTACATATTTTGAGACTACTACATGATGTGGTATGACGGATATTATAAGCCTGATGTGATTGACTTTGTCTTGTACCTCACTATGTAATCAATTAATAAGTCCATTTCTGAGCCATGGAGCATGAGGTATGAAATTAACTTAAAGGTGCAATTATGTGATGTGAAGAATAGATGTTCTGATTACATAGATACCATAGGAATAAACTTATGATACATTGTGTAATATGTGCCATAAGAATTTGATATGAATGGGTGCACATGTTTTGCATAAGTAAAGGTATGCACTCATCAAACATGCGACATAAAAATTTCTATTATGAGACATGTAAACATGTGGTAAGATAATGATAAGAATATAAGTATAATGATATAATGTGATATGTGATGGCCATTATGATAAGCCATGTGAATGTGATTATGATGCATAATAATGAGATATAAGATATGAGAATATGATTGTGATGTGAAATAATCGGTATGAGATTATGAAAATGAGTAACAAATATTGATATACATTGAGTTTATGAACACACTATGTGATGATGAAATATTATGAGCTATTTGAAATGAATATGTGATTCCAATGTGAAAATAAATCTATAATGGTCATATGAACATAACCAGTAATGCCTATGTATGACTAGAGTATGGATAGCATTGAGATAGATTGGCATGCCAATAGGGGATTTGTTTAATAATATTATGTCATTCTTTATGAGATATTATGAGTACAGCCACGTAACCCCCACTTGGGTACTATACATTATGTGTACTCTTCGAAGCAGTTGTGATATTGCGGATACAACCACGTAAGCACTGTTTGGGTGTCGTATTTATATTATGAGCTTATACCATATGTGATATTATGAGTATGGCCACATAAGCCCGCTTGGGTACCATACATAAGTGTAATTACCTATTATCTAGTCTACCTTAGTTAAAGTATACAATAGGCTGAACCTAATCGAACTTAACATGACATATTTAAGTGAATCAAAAGAGGAAAATATGCATGAGGTTAAAATTGAGTAAGTGCATGAGACTAATAAGTAATACATGTGATCAAAAGGGATAGCATGTGATGCATGTGTTACTTCATTGTTGTAATATGAGACATAATAAGAATAGTGAAGAATGCATGTGACTATGTCATATGATGAATGTGTAACTTCCTTATTATATTATAACCATGTATATGTGTGAATTTCCTATGAGACTGGCCATAAAGGTAAGTACAGGTAATTTTTGGCATCACATTTAACATGACTGTGAGTGCAGTTTGCATATGTTGTTTGGATTGAAAATTGATGATCGAATATGTGTGTATCAAACATGCTAATTATGAATGTTTTGAGTAACGCTTTGGAATATGAAATATGAGTAACATGATAAGATGATTAAAGTGAATGAGGATATTATGTCCTCTAAGATGAACGAGTTGGATATTTACATAATGATGTGATAATAGCAAACTTATAGATATAGATTAAACAAACAGTTGTAATGTTGTATGTATAATAGTTTATTAATTTAGACATGAATATGACGTAGCGATTATAAATTTTAATATATGAAATCACGCTTTTAGTGATATGAGTACAATACTATAATCTTTGTAAGAATTAGGGACATAAAGGAATGAATACTACAATAAATTAAAAAGAGATCATTGTTAGTGCATTCATATAAATTACATGTTTGTGTTTATGCCAGTGCTCGTGTGACTATGACATATGTGTACATGTGATACTTTGGACTCTAGCAACCTAAAATATATGTGTGGGTAAGAACATGTGCATAAGAGTGTTATAAACATTTTGTCAATAAAATGGGGTATGATAAGCATGCAAAGTAAGCTTAAAAAAAAGTTTATGTGTGAATAAGATATGCTATGATGACGTGTTGTAAACAATTCTTGTGAAAGTTTTACTATGGTGATTTATGAATAACATGATTACGTGGATCTGTAGTTTACTCAATTTTTTGTTTATATACCACTAAGCAAGTTTTGCTTAGCACTTTGGTGATTTTCATGCATAGGTGGTAAACTGAGCATTGACAGAGGAGGCAATTATAGAGTGGGATCAATAGCTGGCGATTGAGAGCATATTATGTAATCGGCATATGCCTATGTTTTTCTATTTAAATTTTTGTTATTCAATTATTTCATTATTAGTTAAGTTTCTATCTCATTGGGATTGTAAAGCTTTTAAACTTTGATTTAGTTTTTCTTTTGGATTTTCTACTTTCAATTTAGGCTAAGATTTTAAAAGCCCTATTCTTATTTCTAGTATGGCATGCACTACAAGAAAATAGCAAAATAGCAAGGGAAAAATCTCTTGCAACAATGAGAAAATTTCTCGCTAAAAAAATTTAGCAACAAAATTGCGAGGGAAAAAAAGTTGTCCCAGTTTGGAACCTTGCAGATATTTTGTGAGGAAATATTCCCTTGCAAAATATTTAAGTAAGGGGGACTCAAACATTTGTGAGGGAATGTCCCTTACAAAAGATAAGCCATTGTAAATATCTCACAATCTTTCTCATATTTGCAAGAGCTTTTGGGAGGGATTTTCCTTTGCAGAATTTATGTTGTTGTAAAATCCTTGCTATCTTTCTTATATTTGCAAGTGAATTGCCCTTGCAATTCGAAATTTTTTATATGCACTTGATGTAGCAAGGGACTTTCCCTCACAAATTTACTAATCTATGGCTTTATGAAATATATTTTGCAAGGTCCCTTACTACTAAAAAATTTCACTCCACTTTTGCATTATTTTCTTAGTCAACTTAATTCCACTTATGTTTTATCAAATACAT
>CANXYI010841567.1:0-10190 GCA_948208565.1 Hura crepitans | reverse complement strand
ACTATATCTCGAATCATCAGAGGAGAACACCTATACACTCGATTCATTATCACACTTTATTCAGTCGGATTGCTGACTACGATGTCTATATCTATAGGTTCCGGCTCTAATCTCTATCCAATGCTTATGCAGTACATATATATGAATATATAGATCTTGGATTTATTAATGCCATGCTTTCTGCCATTAATTTCCCACTTTAATACATTTTACATATATCCAAACATATTTTCTCATTTTACCATTTACCACATATATTCATCATGCCTTATTTCTTTTCCTCAAGTTCATAGTACAACCATTTTACAAGCCCTATTTCTAGCATAAATATATGTCTCTTTTATGCCATACAAATATGCAGAACATTTCTTTCATGCAACACATGCGTATAAGCTTTATTCTATCATGCCAACATAACCACATGACCAATTTCCATCAACTATGCACACATACTCATAATCCACCATCTTTGTACACACTCACATCTATACATATCATGACATGCATGAATTACATCCAATCCTAGCATAAGTGGACCAGTGTACTCATGTATACTATGCCTAGGAATGCCTAAACCTAGGCTCTAATACCACTTAAGGTAATACCTTTACCCAAATCTCAAAGAAACCTGATAAGGATGCTAACTTCCCATGTGGTCACCCATCCTAAAATTACCCTTAACTATCATTCATTTAACACAGTGATTTTATTATAATTAATATATCTATCCATTAGTTTGCAAATGATTCATAATATCATCTTTATATTAGTAGTAAAACTCTTTAAAAATGTTCAGTTCACTTAAAATTCTTTTTAAAGAAAATTGGGTAGCATAACGGCTACTTGGGTTAAAAATAAAAAATTTTCCTACAATAAAATACACTTCTATAATATTATTCATCATCTCTTCACTTCAATCATATAGACCCATCTAGTCCTCTCAACTCAACATTCACAACATAATATCACAAACACATACATCACAACCATCATAGGGTCTCAGACCCATTATAAAATAGAAATTAACAAACCACAACAGACTTATATATCATTACAGACATACATTTAGTTTTGAGTTTACATTATTATTTACATAACATAAGTTATGACAACATTCATCTTTATATTTCTACTACCCATACCTATATTCCAGCTATACATGAGTACACACACTTAATTATAGACCAAAAACAAATAGAGAACTGTACCTTAAACACACTCTTTAGCTACAGAGGTTTTCTCTTCACTATGCTTTCCTTATCTTTTACCTGTACATTAGACACTGATACGCTGAGTATAACTCAATGGTGTACTTGAGAAATAAATGCGTATACACACTATAGCAGATGCAATCATGCAGTTACAGAATATATATAGCAATACAAAAGATCAACAGATATATTTGTCATTCTCACAGTCAAATTATAGTTCATTTTATCACATGCCTTAATTTTTCATAATATTACTTAAATTTAATATGGAAAATACCGATAGACTACACCTAAGGACATTAGACAATAAAATGAAAATTGTGCAGTGGCCCACATTTTGGACCTTGGTAGTTGCACCTGCCCATTATACAGTGGCTCCCTTTGAACCTTAATGGCTGTACCACACTATTGTACAGTGGCTCATATTGAACCTCATTGGCTGTACCCATGTATAGTGGCTCACATTGAACCTTAACAGTAGTACTCGTGCTATGGTGTATCATACAGTGGTCCTCATTGAACCTCAGTGGCTGTACCTACACTATCATGTAGTTGCTCTAATGGAACCTCGATGACTGCACTCGTACACAATAATAATAAGAATGGTAATAATTAAATCATTCAATCCTAGTTGCTGCTTTATTTACTAGTTGACCAGTCAATCCATCCAGTGGGTGTCTAACTATACGGGCCTTAAATTCCCATTTTTAATTATTCATTCAGATAATGGTCATTTAAGTGATATTCATGATCACTTGTTCACTTTCATTTCTATTCATGTTTCACCAATAATACCATTTATTCATCTCACTTTATTACACATCAAATGTCACATAATTTGGTTCATTTTGCATATCCATAGATACATGTTTTTCCATACATAAATTTCATATTGATTAGCACATTTCATCACATAACATTGCATTTCACCAAATACACATATTTAACTTTTTTTTTTAACTCTAATTAAGCCATTAACAAACTCAGTGACATAATACACATACACATATACACATTGGACCATTAAACCATTTATGGTTTATTACCTTACATATTTAATTTCATGCATTTTATCACATTTTCATGCTACATATACACATATCATTAATCCCCCTATAACCATATCACCAATTTGCATACATTTACATACACATATGATAATTCCATTCAAGGAAATCTCACTTTTTTTTTATACTCAAAATGCACATGTATACATTTTAAGCTCAAATTCACATACACACACATAATGGACCATTCGGCCATTTCTTGAACTTCACCTTATATATTCATTTCCTCACTAATTTCACATTTACAAGCTTTACATAAACATACACATAACATACATTAAACATATCATAAATTTGCACACATTTACATACACATTTCCAACTTTCATACATAAAAATCACACTTTTTCATGCCAATTATGCACATGAATATAGTTTAACCCAAATTCACATACCTTGAACACTCTCATCCTTACTTCAAAGCTTGTTAATGCCTTTTTCACCTTTAATCACTTCTTTTCCAACAAAATGTATATTTCATTTTGTATTATAATTTATGATTCTAATGACTACAACTTTAATAATATACATATATTCCTTGTCATAACATGTAACATGCTTTTAGAATCATAACTTTGATGACATGCATGTTTTATGCTTCATGTAACATTTTATTTCTATTTGACATTATTGCTCCCTAATTTTAATATAATTAAGATTCATAAAGCCTTTAGTAACTCACTCACAGAATGACCTTGAGGTACGGTAAATAGGTTGAAAAGTTGTAAGCTAAAAATAGTGATAAGGATGGGCTTACCCATTGCCTCATCACCTTTGTATTATAAGTTGAAAGATATTTGTGGCCTCAGCCACTATCAATTGTAAATAACTCATATAGCACTTGTGCTAAGCTGTAACTGTCACAGATCTACATAAAATCCCTTTTTGGCATGCCAAAGCTACACTAACCTGAATTTTATAAGGTTTACCTTAGGCTTTGGGTTTTAACTTTAGCCTTTTAAGTCCTAGTTGAATTAAGAAATATGCATAATGCTTTCATTCCTTCTATGCTATTAAATTACATATACTTAGCTTGTTATATTTTGATTTTATACTATTTTTGTAACTGATAGCATTGGTGTTGCTCCTAACATAAGAATTCTTGTCCGAGGAAACTTTTTAATCTCATAAAACTAGATTCAATTGTTTCTGTCAATGTCCTTCTGATGTGCTTCCTATGTTATATTTTTTTATTTTCCTAGAATGACATTTTATTCTTTAATGTCTATTAATAAGTTTTATGGACATGCAACTGATGTAACTGAGGCATTTAAGGTGTTATACACCATTATATAAGGTGTCTTAATTTGTCATATAGTCAGTTTAATACTTGGGCTATATGCTTTGAACATAAACATATAGCCAATGCATAAGTATTTAAGGGTATAAACATGGTTGCTATAACATAAGATACACAATGAATAAGTTTAAAAAACACAATTGCCATTAAGACAATTTATTCAGTTTAACTGAAATTAAATAACTTTAAAAGATTAACTCCTTCGATAAAATTAGGAAATAAGGGAGGGCATACCTTTTTGCCACGTATAGAAAAGTATCTTTAAAATGAAGCTAACATTATCAATAGATTGGATAAAACTCCTTATATTTAATTTACTGTTACTTCAGTAACTGATAGTATTAATTTTACTCCCAACATGAGTTCTTATCCAAGATGATTTTTCCTTTAGGGAGAAATAAGTTTTTCTTTATTTTTTTATCACTGAATTTTTAAACATTTCCTGTGTCTAACGACTCTATTTTCCTAGTATAATTCCGTCGATTCTTTAATAATTGATAATGAACTTTATGCATTTTCAATTGATTTGACTAAGATATTCAAGATGTCATCTATAAGCATATGAGTTGCTTTAGTCATTTATGCAGTTGATAAGATATTTGATTTGCAACCCTGGCATAAATATTACTCACATGTAAGTGCTTGTATGTAAGGACATAATCACTATTATACCTAAATTAAGCACTATGAGATGATCAAGCATAGGTTATTTGCATGTAAGGGTCCAAGAATGCACACATGCTCAATAAAATACTGTGAGTATATAAAATCCTAAGTTGGTAAAACATATTTGTCATTGAAAAAATTTATTAAGTTTAATTATAATTAAATTACTTTAAGAGATTAATTTCATTAGTGAGACTAGGAGATAAGGTGGTATGTACTTTATTTACTCGAATGCATAGACTAGAAGTGTTAGATGTATACCCTAAAGGTTATGCAATAGGGTTATATTCATGTGTTCAAACCTTATGAATTAATGTAAAATGCATTTCTCTTTATATCATGGTACTTTTATATATTACTTATAATTGTTTACAATGTCTTAAATCGTGTTATAAAGTCCCTAATATAAAATCATAGTATAGAGGAAATCATGAATTGTTCATGATGTGAGATCGTTATTGCATGCAAATGTGATATACCAAAATATCCTTGATTAGAGTATTAATAAGATGGGAGATTGTTAATGTGGATAGATGAGCACATGTTATACTTCTTGTTTGGATTAAGAAATAGTTCTCACAAGCTGTAAGCCTAGAGATGCTTGGAGTTAACATATGGATGCCTACTTGGGAAGTAAGTATATCAGAGACCTACTATGAGATATTCATATGGATACTTAATCTATGTCAGTGAAAGTATCTCATCATATCAGTGGTGCAAGTATCCTTAGACTTGAGAGCACTAACTATCTTAAATATAGAGTGACATACTTTGACTCTAAAACTTTGACTTCGAACAAGAAGTATACATAGCAAGGTGCTTGGGTGTGGCATGTCAGACCCTTACCTGATTTTCGTGGAAACCTGATAAGAGTATGACTACCCCCTTAAAGTCACCCATCCTGGGATTTTCCCTAAGGTTTATTCATTTAACACTTATCACTTTCTTCTATTTTCATATCTATGTGTGAAATATTTTTGTCATTTCTTTATTTTTAATTCATAACAGTCATGAAACATTGAGAAAATCATTTGGTTCGATAGAAAACATTTTTTTTTTCAAAAAATCAGATAGTATAACGGCTATTCGGGTTAAAAACCAAAATTTTTCCTACAAAGAAATACACTTCTATACAAGTCATACGTTCGTTCCACAACTTTCGAACCCTCTAGTCCTCCGGTATCATCATGTATCACAATTTCACATGCAAATTCATAATATCAATAGCAACACTCAATTTCACAGGGTCTCAGACCCATTCTCATTAATAATTACAGAGATACGCAACATTTTTATACATTTTTTAGACATGCATTTCCATTACCTCATTATATGTTTATCAATGTTATACATTTTTCTATGTACAATCAAAATTTATATACATCCCATAACTTTACTTTTTTTTATATACATGAGTACACTCCCTATAATTACAATCAAAAGACAAAAGAAAATACCCCGGAGACTCTTGTTCAGCTACTGAGTCTCAAACACTTCTTGTTATCCTAACTTTAACCTGCGTATCAGAATGTCAATATGCTGAGTAAAACGCAGTGGTGACTATAAAGTAAACATATGCATGCATTACGTATTCTTTCTTCCAATTATGCTATTACAGCTAAAGAAAGTAAACATATGCATGCATTACGTATTCTTTCTTCCAATTATGCTATTACAGCTAAAGACAACATTTCATTTTATCATTTAAATAATCACAACAATGAAATCATCATATACATTCATATACTACAATAATACATCATAATGCTTTTTATGGTCATTTTATGTTAATTTATTATTTGGTGAAGTATTATTTTCCTTATTAGGCTCATACTGATAGACTACACCTAATACACTAGATAACGGAATGTTGGTTATGTAGGGGTCCACATTTTGGACTTTATACTATAGCTGTACCTATATACTTATTGTTATGTTATGCAGTGGTTTTATGAACTTTATCCTGTAGCTGTACCTATATACTTATGTATAATGATGTGTAGTGGTTCTATGAACCTTATCCTATAGCTGCACCTACATACTCATGTATAATGATGTGCAGTGATTCTATGAACCTTATCCTATAGCTGCACCTACATACTTATGTTAAAAAGGGTATTGATCTAACTAATCATACCTAGCAGTTGCTTTATTCCTAATTGACTGGTCAACCCATCTAGTGGGTGTTTAACTATACGGGCCTTCAGTCCATTTTTAATTTTCATTCAGGTATAAGTTATTTTACATTATTCATTTTCATTTTTACTTCAGTCTTTCTTCTTTTTGTCTTTTTCCCAGTGATTTACATAAGCACTATCATTGATCATTCCCTTGGCTCCCTGCCAGGTTTTTCTCATTTACTCATGATTTAATTCATTTCCATCATAAAACACATCTTATGATTTAATTGCACATTCTTGGTGCCTAAAACCTTATAAAACACTTTTATGTTTTATGCTCACCTTTTATTCTTTTTTTTCCTTCTTTTTCATTGTACATTTCTCCAAGGCCATTTCTTATCCTTTTTAGGCTATTTAGGTCCACAATTGACCATTTACTTTACAAATTTTCAAGTTACATGTTTTAGCCATTCCTAGTTTCATGGCACAAATTTTCATTTCATGCCATTTTATTACATTTTCATGTACATTATATAACTATATATTATTATCATCAATTCACTTTACATTTATGTACAATATCACATACTTATCATACATAAGTATCACTAGTACCCTTCAACCATTGTAGATTCATTGGCATACATTTACATTCAAGGCTAAATTACCACATTTACCTCATTCACATTCATTTGTACACTAATTGGTTCAATTATGTCATTAAATACACATAATTTCATAACATTTTCAATATTCCATACAAGATTTTCTTACACATTTAATGCCAATGAATCATGCATATGTTTAAAGCGTATTCACTTACCTCAAAGTGAAATTCACCACTTATGGACTCCGTTTCTAGGCTTGTTTTTCCCTTTTTTTTCCTTTGCCTACATATATATAACAAAATTTCATAAATTCGTAGAAAATTCATAGTAACTCCAAATTGAGTTTTATTTTCACCTTAAGGCTTAAAATCACCCTTAGATTACATAACAAAAATAAAAATTGAAATTTCTCAACTTACACTTGAAAATTTCACTATTTATCCCATAGCCAAATCTCTCATTTTAGACTTCCTTTTGATGAAATTCCTCTTTTAATTGCTTATTTAGGTAATAGAGGTAATTTTAGAGTGGTTAATTGCTTGATTTGGTGGAAAAATGGTGGATTTATAGAGGAGAAAGAATAAAAACGTGATGGCTATTTTGAAGAAAATGGCTATGGTTTCTTAGACCTAATGAAGAATATGAATGCATTTGGTGTATATGGGCTCACCCACACCAACTCACCATCTTATGTAAGTGGCTTATGGACCCTGTTCACTTATTTCATGGTTTTCGTGCTCTTTTTTGCATCAAACTTTAAAAATTCATTTCTTTTGTTCTAGATCTCTAAAAAATATAATTCTTATGCCAAAATTCCTTATTTAATCCCATTAAAAAACTCATAAATTTTTAGGTCAAAATTCCACAGTTGACTCGAGGTCACTATTCACTCGTAAAATATAAATATTTAGAATAAATAGTAAATGACCTTAGAATATTAAAATTCCTTCTCCAATGGACTCATTGGAATTTTTAACATTCAGTGTATGCTATTTTCAGGTCTATCTGGGCACATCCCTAAGGTTTATTCATTTAACAATTATTACTTTCTTTTATTTTCATATCTATGTGTGAAATATTTTTGTTGTTTCTTTATTTTTAATTCATAACAGCCATGAAACATTGAGAAAATCAATTGGTTCGATAGAAAACATTTTTTTCTTTTTCTTTTTTTTAGAAAATCGGACAGCACAACGGTTGTCCGGGTTAAAAACCAAAATATTTCCTAGAAAGAAAAACACTTTATACAAGTCATATGTTCATTCCACAACTTCCATACCCTCTAGTCCTCCAGTATCATCATGAATCACAATTTCACATGCAAAATCATAATATCAATAGCAACACTCAATTTCACAGGGTCTCAGACCCATTCTCATCAATAATTACAGAGATACACAACATTTGTATCCATTTTTTAGACATGCATTTCCATTACCTGATTATATGTTTATTAATTATTGTTATACATTTTTCTACATACAATCAAAATTTATATATATCCCATAACTCTACTTTTTATATACATGAGTACACTCCCTATAATTAAAATCAAAAGACAAGAGAAAATACCCTAGAAACTCTTGTTCAGCTATTGAGGCAACACTTCTCGTAATCCTAACTTTAACTTGCATATCAGAATGTCAATATGCTAAGTAAAACTTAATGGTAACTATGAAGTAAACATTTGTACGCATTACATATTCTTTCATGCAATCATGCTATTACAGCTAAAGACAACATTTCATTTTATCATTTAAATAATCACAGTAATGAAATCATCATATACATTTATATACTGTAATAATATATCATAATGCTTTTTATGGTCATTTTATGTGAATTTATTATTTGGCAAAGTATTATTTTCCACAATCCATTATTTTCCTCATTAGGCCTATACCGATAGACTACACTTAAGTACACTAGATAATAGAATCCTAGTTATGTAGTGGTCCGCATTTTGGACTTTATCTTATAGCTGCACCTACATACTTATTGTTATGTTGTGTAGTGGTATTATGAACCTTATCCTGTAGCTGTACCTACATACTTATGTATAATGATGTGCAGTGGTTTTATGAACCTTATCCTATAGTTGTACCTACATACTTATGTGTAATGATGTGCAGTGATTCTATGAACCTTATCCTATAGCTGTACCTATATACTTATGTTAAAAAGGGTATTGATTTAACTGATCATACCTAACAACTGCTTTATTCATAGTTAAATAATCAACCCATCCAGTGGGTGTCTAACTATACGGGCCTTTAGTCCATTTTTTGTTTTTCATTCAGGAATAGGTCATTTTAAATTATTCATTTTTATTTTTACTTTAGTCTTTCTTCTTTTTGTCTTTTTCCCAGTGATTTACATAATCATTGTCATTGATCCTTCCCTTGGCTCCTTGCCAAGTTTTTCTCATTTACTCATTATTTAATTCATTTCCATCATAAAACACATCTTTCAATTTAATTGTACATTCTTGGTGCCTAAAACCTCATAAAACACTTTTATGTTTTATGTTCACCTTTTATTCTTTTTTTTTTTCTTCTTTTTCATTATACATTTCTTCAAGGCCATTTCTTATCCATTTAAGGCTATTTAGGTCCATAATTGACCATTTACTTTACAAATTTTCAAGTTACATGCTTTAACCATTCTTGGTTTCGTGGCACAAATATTCATTTTATGCCATTTTATTACATTTTCATGTACATTATATAACTATATATTATCATCATCAATTCACTTTACATTTATGTACAATATCACATACTTATCATACATATGTATCACTAGTACCATTCGGCCATTGTAGATTCATTGGCATACATTTACATTCAAGGCCAAATTACCACATTTACCTCATTCACATTCACTTGTAAACTAATTGGTTCAATTATGTCATTAAATACACATAATTTCATAACATTTTCAATATTCCATACAAGATTTTCTTACACATTTGATGCCAATGAATCATGCATATGTTTAAAGCATATTCACTTACCTCAAAGTGAAATTCACCACTTATGGACTCCTTTTCTAAGCTTGTTTCTCCTTTTTTTTTCTTTTGCCTATATATATGTAACAAAATTTCATAAATTCCTAGAAAATTCATAGTAACTCTAAATTGAGTTTTATTTTCACCTTAAGGCTTAGAATCACCCCTAGATTACATAACAAAAACAAAAATTGAGATTTCTCAACTT
>CANXYI010841474.1:0-11777 GCA_948208565.1 Hura crepitans | reverse complement strand
ATGAGTAATAATTGTTTAACTGAATAATGAATAGTAAATTAGCCCATCAATTAGACACCCACTGGATGGGTTGACCGGTCAATTAGGGAATTAGCATTTACTAGAAAGATTAGTCTCTCTAGGGAAACTATTATTTGATATGATGGCGGGTGCAGCCGTCGAGGTTTTAAGGTTGAACCCTACACACTCAAGTATTGAGAGGTCCATCTGGGTTGATCCCTGTTACCTATTGGCTTTATATGGATATTAGGAGGTCCTATGAGGTTTATCCCTACTATCCACCAGTGTTGTATTAGAGACATGGATTTAGGGTATTGAGAGGTCCCACGGGGTTGATCCCTACTATCCCACTAGTAGATATTGGAAGGTCCCATGGGGCTAATCCCTAATATCTGCTAGTTCGGTCTTAAGAGGTTTCAGTGAATTGATCCTTGCTATCAGACCAGGTAGGTGCAGCTATTGAGGCCTAAAATATTTGCCACTGTATAGCATAAATCTTGTTATCCGGTGTCTTAAAGTGTAGTCTATCTGTCATGGGCCAGAATAACATTATACTTAAAAAATATAACACTACTTGACTATTAATAATGGCAATTGAATAAATACATGGATTTAAATAATTAAGTGGACTAGATGGAATGTGAACTAGTTACTTGAATAATAAGGCACTATAAGATATAGCACATAACTAGTACATGACCTGATAACCCTGCATGGAAATGGTCATAGTGTTTATTTAACTATACATATGCCCTCATATGTGTGCTTGTATTCATGACATGCATTTATTGTGTCAATGCCACAACTGAGTTTATACTCATCGTGTCAGTGTTTCGATGCACAGGTCTTAGACGGGGTAGTCATTCAGCTTTATCTAGTGCAGTGTAACTGCTGCTGAGTTCTTTTGGTATATATTTCTTTACTCTAATGGTTATGATATAGAAAAGCACTCATGTATATTATTGTTTAGAAATAGACAATTGATGTATTATGGATACATATATGGATGCTTATATAATAAACTGCACGATCTATGTAAACTTGATCCTATAATGAAAATATATGCCTATTTAGTTGTTTGAGACTATTGTGTGATTGTGATTAAAGCTGATTTGAAGGACCAGAAGGGTCTAAGAGTTGGATTTACTATTATGACTATGATAGAGTGTTTTTATATAGGAAAATATTTTTGGTTTTTCACCCGAGTAGCTTTTATGCTGTCCAAATTTCTATAAATTGGATAACAGACCTAAAATAGGCTTTTATCAGTCTAGAATAGTCAATATTAGGAGATTATTTGATAATTGGGGGAATTCAAGAGTAACATGCCTTTATGAGATATGGGTTGATAAGTGTTAAATGAATGAGGCTTGGGAAAATTTAATGATGGGTGACCTATGGAAAGTAACATACTTTATCAGTTTTTTTTTTTTTTTTGAGAATGGGTAGGGGGAGTTGTAAGGATTCTCTTTAGATTGAAATGCTAATGAATTAGATTCATAGAGGTATTTTTGAAATAAAGATAAATGTCATTGGAATTATATATTTAGGGCTTAGCTAGATATATGTAATTAAGCATTGAGTTGACACAAGTCCACACTAAAGCTTGGATGAGGTATAAAATGGTGAATAAAGCTTATTACATGGTAATCAGATATGGAAGTTTTTTTTTGGTAGTCATCATGCATAGCTAGATGCCTTTAATGACTTATATAATAGTGAACTTCTTAATATAAATTAAAAATTATTTAATAAGATTCAATCATAGAATCCCAATTCACATAGGACTCTAATTCAGTACTATATTGCCAATGTACTTCTGTGGCCCATATGATCACACACCTATAGGAGCAAATTAATGAGGAAAAAATATCAAGCATTTATTGATATTTGATTTAATTAGATATAATGAAATAAAAGGAGAAGAATTATTAGGTTTGAAGCCTAAAAGAAATCTTAAAAGATTAATAAGATTTAGTGAGTGTTTTAAATGAGAGGATCAACTCCTTTATGATATGTGGGGACTCTCACAATCTTCACTTCCTTTCTACCAACTTTCTCTATGATAAGATGGTAACACTTGAAAACATGTTTGGACTATTGATGTGAATACAGTTCATTTGCCTATGCAATGGTTTTATTGTTATCAAGATATTTTGATATTAGCTTTAGTTTTATGCCCTAGAGCTCGTGAAATAAAGATTCTTCATCTAAAAATATGGATAACTTTATTAATGATATGTCATTTATTTATTACACAGTGCTTGTGTTCATTTATTTACTTGATTTTAAATATTAAACTACATAACAAAGTTTGTAGTGTACTATTATAGTACAATGGCATTTAGGAAGGAGTTCATGATGCAAGATGCTTATTTTATACAAATGTGATAATACCAAAATTATCCCTAGTCATATTATTAATAAGATTTGACATTGATAATGGAAATAAACTAGCACATGTTATACTCCTTGTATGGGTCAAGCATCTAATATCAAAAGATGTAGGAATAGATGATACTCATGGTTAACATGTGGATCCTTGTTTTGGAGACAAGTCTATTAAGGACCTGACATGACATTATTTATATTGATAAATGATCTAGGTCAATGAATCAAGGTCTCATCATATCAATTATACAATCATCTTAGACTTGAGGTCACTAGCTACCTTAAGTATTAAGTGTTATACTTTGGCTCTAGTTCATTTACTTTACTATAATGTATATATAGATAGGAGTTTAGTTATAGAATGAGGTACTTAAAGATAGTTAAGAGATCAATTGAGGATTTACCACCCTAGATCATTTAAGGGGATTTTATCTCATAGTTTTAGTTGACTTTTTTCTATTAGGAATTCTCTACAAAATTAAGTGCTAGTGAATTAGATTCATAGTGGCATTTTTGGAATAAAGATAAATTTCATTAGAACAACATGTTTAGGGCTTAATTAAATATACTTAATAAAGCACTGAGTTGACATAAGTCCATACTAAAACCTAAATGAGGTAAATAATGGTTAAAGGAGTTTATTACATGATAATAGAATATCAAAGGATTAAGTCAAACCATGAGTTTCTAACAATTATGTAGTCATCATGCAAGGCTAGATGCCTCTAATAGCATAAAGAATAGTGAATTTATTAGTTAAAATTAATAATGATTTAATGGTTTAAATCAAAGAGTCCCAATTTATGTAAGACTCTAATTCAATACTATATTGCCAATGTCTTTTAGAAGCTTATTAGGTCACACACCTATAAGAGTAAAATAATAAGGTAAAAATATAGAGTAATTGATAATATTGGTTGTCTTTAGATAAGAAGAAATATGTTGGTTGTCACAACTCGACTTTCGATCCAATTTTTGTAAGGATAAAGTTAGAATTAAAAGACAAATTAGAGAATGAAATAGATGCATGGATCGAGTAGAGTTAGTTGATGTGAACAACGAAGCAAAAATCAACCAACGGGAAAAATAGTAAATACTTAAAATGACCAAGGGAAAAATTTAAAATTCATAATGAGAGGCCCAAGGATAAGTGGAAGACATGTACAAAGGTAAAAAATATAAATATATCATTTGAGTAAGAAGGAAATGTGAAAGAAATGAGGTTCGAGAGTTGGTCTCAATGAATAATGACATAGGGCTCTAAATAGTGCATCTAAGGCCCAATTTGAGTTGACCCTACCAGGAGGTAGTATTAATTAATTGATGAATTATGGTGTAATTTAAGGAGAATTTGTGGTCATATAAGAGATTAAAAATTGAAAATGAAATTTAGATTATGGTCAATAGTGAATAGTAAACCATTCAGAGCTGAACCAAAAATTTAGAAAATACGCAAAAAAATTCAAAATTGGCACACTTATAGTAAAATAATTTGAGGAATATGAAAATCAAGTAACTTGAATTTTTATGATATGGGAACTATTAGAAAAAAAATAGGGAAATAAATTCAAGAAAATGAATATTTATGTAATAATAAGGTGGAATTTTGGTGTAAGGAGCAAATATGGCCATTGGATGAAATAGTAGCATGGAAGATCTTGGCCATCCAAGTGTAATATGAATTAATTGTGGTGGAAAAATATTAAAAGATATTTTTAAGGCAATTACACATAAAATAAATCCTATCATCCATGTTTAATGCCTTCTTTTTAATCTTAGCCATCCATTTCTCATATAAATGGGTGAATAATAATATAATATTCATTTATTTTTAAACCATATCTCCCTCTCCTCTCCCCTCTAAGGATGTATTTCATACTCCTTTTCTCCACCATTTTTCTTGTCTCAAGTCACCAAATAATTACCCAAAACTATAGTGAAAAAAGTGTTCTTTTTAGACTAGTGCATCAGCCTCTCTAAATTGCATGGGAAAAAGAAAGAAAGTACAGGAAGAAAGGAAGGAAATTAGAGGATTTAAAGATGGGTAATTGACTTTGAATTAAGTGGTTGTTTGAAGTTTATTTGAGTATTTTAGGTAATTATTTGAAGAATTACATTAAGGTGTTATGTGATTAATATTATTTTAATGGAATTGCCTTATGAGTAATTAATTATGGAGTTCATGGGACTTAAAGAATTTGTGATGGAAGGATGAAAATGAAGAGAAAAAGGAGGAGTTTCAACTGGAATTAAGCTAATAAGGTTTGTGTATTCTCATCCCATGAAATTTATGAATTTATGTTTATGGAAAATTAGTTGTTTTTGGATTATAAAGCAACTTATGGAATTAATGAATTATACATGTCATTACACACAAAATGAAGTTATAGGAGTATAGAATTGAGGAAAAGAAAAAGTAGAGGTAGAAAATATCCCCTAAGGCAAAACATACAATAAAAAGGAACATATTGAATAAAAGCTAATTTAATCAAATGAGCGGATTAATTGTAATTCCCAAAAATCTCAACTTTTATCAATAGTACTTCTCAAGATGAATAGTATTTCTCAAAACCCAAGCCACACTAATTGGATCATCGGGAAGTATTAATTATAAAAGAATTTTGGACAAAATTTGAAGTTGATATGAAGTCATTAAGGTGGTTAAAAATGTAAAAGAAAATTTTACAGCAGTGTCATATGAATAGTGCCATAGGCAAAGTTGAATTGTAAAATAATTCAATTTTTGCTCAAAAAAATTCGGAGTCAATACAACCTAATACTTAAGTATTCTAAATAGTCCATTAGCCCTAGAATTGGAATTTTTAAATATCAAGAGGTATTTTTACCAAAAATCGAGCTAAGTTATAAATATTTATTTTGTTGATTTTCTTAGTTTTCAAGCTTGAGTTTTTGGAGGCCTATTAAATATGGATTTTTATGATTTTAGGGATTTTTATTATGGGATTTTGAAGATATGAAAAAAGGGAAATTAGAGAAATAGGAAGTAAGAAAAATAAGAAAATTAATTTTTATACACATATAAAAGAGATCAAACATTTTATTTTTGGTCAATACTTCAATAGTTCCTTTTTTTCTCCTTCTTTCTCTTAATAGTTCCTTTTTTTCTCCTTCTTTCTCTTAAGAAGACAATAGCTTCTCCCTTCTTCCTCCTCCTTTTCTTTTCTTTTTCTCCCTCAATTCATGAATCTAAGCCACTAATACAACCTCCAAGACCTCCTAACACAAATTTTAACTTGAAATTTAAAGAGAAATAAAAGATAATTCGATTTTGAGTCTTTTATGAATAGTAACCAAATCTCGATAAGGTAAGGATTTTTGAGTTCTCACATTTTTCTACATTTTATGGGTCCCTAAGAACTTATATATGTTGTCATTTTGATTTTTGAATGAGTAGTTGATTTATTATCAATTTTCTAAGTTGATCTTATTTATATTCGTAGAAAAAATCGTGAACCGAGCTTCGAAAGGGAATCTGGTTTTAGGTAGGTGTGACAATCTATTTTGGTATGTTTATTCATCTTAGTATTACATTTATTGTGTGTGCAAGTATTTACTACTTAATGATGCATGTTGGTGACATTTATGCTTATGGAATTTGTGATCAATTAATGATGTTCTGTGTGAATATATGAGATTGATTGTATGTTGGCATGATATATTGATTAACATGTGTCTAAAAGCTTCATAGTGTTAGGGCTAAAATTATAGGGGTGTTATACATGATTAATTAGTGGCTGTATTATGTATAAAATGCTTGATTATAGAAATTTTGAACATGTAAGTAAATGAATATGTGAGTTGTGCTATATGTGTGCCTATGGAGGAAGCTGAAACTTATTCATGGTGGTTATAAATGGAATGTATTATATATGCTAAGTATAAAGCTTAATGAATTGTTAAATAGATGTTATTTGATAGGAAATTTTCTTATGATGTAAATTTGATGTTTTTATGTAATGTGTGAATTATGCAAATATGATGGAAGTTGTGATGATGCTTGTATATGGCTAGGAAAATGATATAGCTTAAACCATGTCTATGTCAAAGTATGATTGAAATGGTTATATGGTGTTTTTAAGGTATAAGTCATCTATAAATGCTCTATTAAGTCAAAAATAGTTAAATTGTGTTGAATTGTGATGATTGTGTTGTTAGGCCATAATTATGGCCATTATATGAATATGATTATAAGTCAAATAAGATGTTGGTAATTGAATGGAAAAAGCATAATCAATGAGTAAATATTGCCCTATACGATTAGACAATCTAGATTAGATTGGTTAATTAGTCAACTAGGGAGTTTAGGTAGTTGTTAGCATACCTTTGGGTGCTATGTGACCTACTGGTCAATATTGTGATCTTTTGATTGATGAGACCTTTGGGTCCATGTTATGAGTTTTATGTTGATGTGACTTATGAGTCCATGTTATGATCTTCGAATCATTGAGACTTACGGGTCTATGTTATGATCCACATTTCAATGTGGCCTTTAGGCCTAATAATCTCGCTATCTAGTTTATGGATTGTTGTCTTTTAGGTATAGGCATATCTTAAGAAAATATAAATATGAATTAGTTAAGAGTTTTGGTAAGTTACTTAAATATGTGTAAGCATGCTATGCTTGTGTAATTTATATGCACGATTAAGATTGTGTTTGTTATTTGAAGTGTATATAACGAAATTTTCCTTTTTCTTGTTTGTATGTTTCGTGTGATCATGTGTAATGACTTGAAAATCCATATTTTATGAATAGTGCTTTCTAGGAATAAATAGTGCTTCCAAGACGTAGGGTACACTAAAGTTATTGGATTGAAGTATTAGTCGTAAAATAATTTTAGGCAAAGTTTGAAGTCAATCGGAGTTCATTTGATTGGTTAAAAATCCTAAGAAAATTTTTACTACGGTGTCTTGTGAATAACGACTAAGGCAAAGCTGAACCATAAATAATTTTCAAAGTTACTCAAAAAATTTTGAAACCTATACAACCTATTACTCAAAAATTCCAACTAGTCTAATGGCATAGGAATTGGAAATTTTAGAGGTTAGGAAGCATTTTATTTTGATTTTAGGACTTGTAAAATTGACATTTTAATTCAGTGCCTTTTGATTTTTAAGCCCTGATTTTTAGAGCATGTAGAGGCATAATTAAACTAATTTTGAGAAGTGGAATGGGAGAAAAAGAATTTGAAATGAGGGAGAAAAAAATTTATAAATACAATAAAAAAATAAATTCTCAATAATTATAAATAGGTTTCTAATTTTGACTTTTGGTCAAAATTAAAAAGTCACTCCCTCACCCTCCACTCTCTCTAACCCGACAGCATTAAAAGGAGAAATTCTCTATTTTTGCTTATTTGATTTCCCATTTTAAGCCAAAATTCTTAGAAACTAAATTTCTAAGGCCTCTAAACACGTGAAAAGTGGTTTTTGAAGAAAAATGGGATAAAATCACAAGATTTTAGGCTGGATAAATAGTTACCATTTTTTGACCAGGTAAGAATTTTGAGAAACTGATATTTTTCCCTTATTTAGTAGGTGTCCAAGAGTCAAGAAATGTGCTTTTGTATTTTTCAGATATCATATGATTTATTATGATTTTTCTAAAATCGAATTTGTAATGGGTAGTTGAGAAAATGGACAAAACATGTGATAAAGGAAAAATGAAGGGTGAGTGGTGCTCAAGATCGCCTTGTGATCATTTTGGTACATGAAATTGACTATTATCATGAATATTTATGTATGCCCTTTATTCTCCTTATAATAAAAATGTGCATTTAATTGATAATTAATGAATTTAATTAGTTTAAATATGAAAATGGTCATTTAATTAGCATGTATACTGTGGAAAAGAATAGGTGCAATGTGTAAATTATTGATTTTGGATTTGGGATGATGTTATTGCCATGTTGGCCAAATGGTCATAAGATATTTTCTCTCATATATGAGTTAGCATATGAGTACACATGACATGATTTAATGTTAATTTGATATGAAAAGATTATATGTGTACTAATGAAAAATTTGAGCATGATTGGTGTTGTAAGATAGGTGGCCAAATGGTTATATGATAAAGTGAGTATGTGTGTATGTTCAATACATTTAGTTAATAAAATATGGTATTTAAGTGTTGTTTTGAACATGTTAATGCAATTGAAGGAATTTTAGTTACTTAAGTGTTATGTATGGCAAAATGGCCTTAAAGAATTTTAAGTATGTGTGATAGGTTATAATGCACTTAAAGGAGATGCCAAATATGGTAAATGTCACATTATGCATGAAATGGTGATTCTGTGGCCTAAGTGACCTTACCATGCCTACTTGCCTATTATGTGTGTACATATGAAATTATGAGTCATTATGGATAAGTTTTGAGTTACATTTGCATCCTTTTATGGTATATGTTATATAAAGACATGTGATTGTACACAAAAAGAGTTAATAGTTGAAAATGGACATATGAACCATACTTCATGTAAAAATGGTCTAGTGAGCATAAAAAGTTTCTCATGGCAAATTCCTTGTTAATGATCATGATATGTGGAATTGTAGTTAGACGTGTTAATATTGAGCTTATTTGGCCACATGTATGTATATGTAAGCTATTGAATATTGTATTGCCATAATATGATGTTCATGATCATTAATAAATGATAACTATGCAAATTTTTCAATATGGTCATTTATTGACATTATTACAAATAAAAATCACTTTTAAGCTATTTAAGTTAGTGCAACTAAAATAAACATGTTTAAAAGCCCATATGCTTAACAACCTAGATAGATAGGTTCATTGGTTAACTAGGGGTACGTTAGTAGCTACTAGGGCACTACAGTTCTATTTCCCATTTTTAGTCTACAAATCCACTTTTAGTTTGACCTAAAGGCATGCTTATGTTTGATCTTCAAGTCCATATTTATAGATAAACTTCAGGTTCACAAATAGTCATAATAGCCATTATGTTATGTTATGTTTAATCTTTAAATCTACATTGGTAGATGAACCTTTGGGTTTCACAGAAGTTGTATTAGCCATCCACCCTTGTTATCTATAGGATATGTGTTTTGATCATGTGGCAAATAAAAAAATGATTTTACCAACTGAATAATAATAATGTTATTATAAAATGAATTACGATGATATTATAGAAGGATTGATAATGAATTCTCTTTTATGAATGACATTGTGATACTTTTAAGTAAAAGGAATGAATTATGATTAAATGCAAGTTAGGTGATTTTCATGTCTTTACTTAACTAGTGCATGATTTTGTATTACTTTATGCATCATGAATTATACATATGGTAATAAATATGGATGTTGATTGGAATTGATAATATTATGGCATAATGCATGATTTAATTTGATTTCACCTCTAAGTCAAATGCTTAACGCATCATTTTATTTACGATGTATAGGTTAGAAGAACACGTGAGCCTAAGCCTTAGGACATCAAAACATAGAAGAGAAGACTAATATTTTGGTATCTTTTTGATGTATGTAATTAAATTATGGGAATGTATAGACATAGAAAGGCACTCTTAGTATGGATGTAATTAATCTTAGGCCTAAACTATAAGGTTTTGTAATTTAAGTTTGTGTATGGATTGTAAATCTTTTTTAAAACTATTTTGAACTATTAAATGAATGTTTGACATCTTTTCTTAAGGGTAAGACTGTTATTGATAAATGTTGATTTAGAGTGATAAGAAAGATCACAAAGTTAGGAATTGATTGAGAAAATGTTATCAAAATGTTTTTAATAATACAGGTTACTATTTAAAAATTTAGGATAGTGCTTAGTATATTTGTTATGCTATAAAAATTTTTGCACGAGGATTCTCAAATTTTGAATTAGTAAGTCATTTTTCAAAAACTTTTTGTAAACCTATGTTTTTTGTGATTTACTTTGTTTAGTCAAAATGTTTTTATATAAATAATAATTTTAAGCGATTAGATAGCATGTTATGTGTTGCACACCTTAGTCATGTCAGGTGACTAGCTGGTGACCAAACCAGGTAAGGGACATCACAATTAGTGGTATCAGAGCTCTGATTTAGGTGTTCTTAGGCAGTATAATAGTGCTATAAGAGTCAAGTCCATATATAACATAATTTAATTATACCAAAGCTTACTAATTATTCTTATAGCTATAGTTATGATGAGTGTACCTTGTGAAGAGGAAGAAGACCAAGCTTCCATGTTAGTGGGGTAGGAATCGGATAGGATAGCATCAATGTCTAGTAGTGCATGAAGGTAGATGTCATCAGTAGCCTAAGCTCTAGTAGCATTTATACAAGAGATGCTACAACTTTGCTGATAGGTTACAATGGCCACTCCACCACTGGCTCCATCATAGTAAAAAATTCCATTAGCTCTCTAAAAGACTTATCTAGAGAGAGTCAAGAGAATGAGAGCTAAGGATTTTAAAGGAAAAGGGGAAGCTAATCTAGAAACAACTGAATACAATTTGCATTGCACTAAAAAGATAATGAAATAGATGTAATGTACACCTACAAAGAAAGTGATATGTGCTACTTCCTTACCATAAGGAAAGGCCTCAAAATGGTTAGATGATTTGATTGAATATAAGACAGAGGAGGAGCTAACATGGGTTTTCTTTTTGTAAGAATTCCATAAGAAGTACATATTGAGGATTACTTGGATAATAGGAGGTAGTAGTTTATGGAATATAAGTTTATAGGGTAGTATAAGAAGGACTTCTCCATGCTTAACTGCTATGCTAAAGATACTATCACTCTAAAAGCTGATAAGTGTAAGTGTTTCGAGAAAGGGTTACATGTAGAGATCAAATCTCAAGTAGCTTCTATAAAGATTATAAATTTTAATAAGTTGGTGTTAGTTTGCCGATTGATAGAGAATATGTAAAAGGAGAAGTGAGAGTATTATCAGAAGAAGAGATCTTTTGGTCATGGAGCATCCAATTTTATATAGCAACTGGGTAAGAGATTTAGAGGTGGCCCACATAGGGTACCACAACCATATCAGAAGTAGGGTTAGTCTTATAAGACAACCCAAAGGAACCAAAATAGAGGCAAGACTGGATAACAGTCATAAGTACCGAGCACACCAGTTTCCATAGCTAGAGGTGGCCAGGCTCTTCAGTGTCTTACTTGCCATAAATGACGCAAGAAAAGTGTTAGAAGAGTAAGCTAGAAGTATGTTTTAGGTGTGGGTCATCAGATCACTTCCTACATTATTATCCTACTAGAGTAGATATTGGTCAGAGGTCTATGCACACATTTACCTAAGGTCAAAGAGAAGATTAAGGTGATAGGAGAGATATGATAGAGGGAGCTTAAAGGGATAGAGTTGAGTCCAGAGCTTATCATATAGCCCTATTCGA
>CANXYI010841468.1:0-12097 GCA_948208565.1 Hura crepitans | reverse complement strand
AATATCTTTTGTCATTATGACTCATTATTCATCTTTCATGAGTAGGAGTATCCTTCGATTAACCTTTATTTATTATCTTTTATAGGATTAACATTATTTATCGAATACTCAACATTTCAATATAAACTCTTAATGTATCCTCAATGTGCTTAATTCCTTAATTACTTATTTTTATAAATATTCCTTTATCCTTTATGCTTAAATAAATATTTATTTTATAGTCTTTAATTATCTATAATATAATCAATATTTTTATGTTTTCTTGTCATTAATTGAGAATTAGAATTTATAATAATTATATATGTATATATACTTTATCTTATTAAACCATTTATCCTCTCTCTCTCATAAAATTTATTTCTTTCAATTTCATGTTAAAAGATCATTCACCTATCTTTTTCTATATTCAAATTCAAATTACTTTTTATTTTGGTCATCGTATTTTTTTTCTTTCTTAGGCATCAGGAATATATTCTAATATTCTCATTTTAATTAGTTATACTCACCTCATTTAAAATAATTAACATAAGTTCATTATGTCATATCATTAATTTTATAAGTTCTCATAATCTCTATTTGATTGTGTATAAATCAGTTAATTTATAACGATCCTTAAGCATATATCATATCTCTATACATTTATCATAATTTGGCTAAATCATATTTAAATCCTATATATCCCCATACTTCATAATTTCACTTATCTCTTGCTTAAAGTTATAATTCTTTAATTATGTATGTATGATGGATTCAATTCTATTTCTATTTAATTAACTCCTTTAATTACTCATTCTTTCATCTCCGTGTATTATAAATTCTTCCTTACACTTTTGCACAATCAATTAGTCACTTATGATTATTTATATACCCATTATTCAAATAAACTTACTTATTTTGCTATAATTAATTTATTTCTCTTTTTAATTATGGTTCATATAAGTTTACCATGTTAGCTTAAATACATTTATATACATTTCAAATCCTTATATATCTAAGTCTTAGATATTTTTTTCAATTATTTATTTCCCAACATCAAATTCTTTATCCACCATTATAATTTAATTACATTTAATTAACTATAAAATAACTAATTTTACTTTTAGCCATATTTACTCTCTTGCCTTGATTATCCTATTTCAATATTTTATCCACTCCAACATAATTTTCTCATGTCCTAACTATGCTTCCAAACTCTAAATCTTATTATATATAATTTTTCATATCAAGTTAACAATATTCATTATACACAAAATTCCTTGAAATTCCATAGTTAATGCAAATTCATGCCAATTAAATTCCTTTTCTCTTTTCCCTTATTTTCCATACTTCTAAACATCCTAACATGAATCTCATAATATTCCCATCGATACAATTCATTCATCCAAACAACACTATTCCACCATGTTTTATGTATATATTATAAACACATGTAAACCATAGTTTAGAATACACATACCTCATGTGCATAAATTCATCAATCCATCATTTCCTCTTACTTAACTCCATCTCATCATCATCCTCCCTCCATTTTCATCAACTCCATAAATGAATTTCCTCATGAAAAATCTATTAAAAGTAACATTAATCACATAATTTTATTATATATTTATAAACTATCACCTAATTATCTTAATTAAATCACTTAATCTACTTGGGTTGAGAACCACTTACCATCATGAAAATGATCCTAAACCCTTGCCTAACATCTCCTTTCTTCCTTTAATTCTTTTCTCCTTCCATGGATTTTTGGGTAGCTAGCATAGTAAGGTTCCTTTAATTACAATATTTAATGATTATTTATTGTAATTTGATGAAAAAAATGGGGAAGGAAGTTCATGATGGAAATTTCAGCCATGGAAGGTTTTTGGGGGAGTGTTCGCTGCAACTAAATGAATGAAATATTATTATTTAGGTGTTTATACATAAGATGGATGGCTAAGATTAAAAGTAGCATTTTACACTTAAATGGTTGGGATTTTTCCACATGTAATTGGTTTAAAAATATCATTTAATCCTTTATAACTCATCTTCCCACTTAATTCCATTTGGATGACCAAGATTAATCTTATTATTATTTAATCCAATGGCTAAAAATGCTCCCTACATAATTATTTGTCATTTTCCTCTCATATATACACATTTAATGTGAATTTATTTCATTAAATTTTTTTCTCTTACTTCCTATCTTTAGAAAATTCCAACACTTTAATTTTTGGATTCCTCATAATTTTTTACCATCAGGATGTGCCACTCTCAAAATTTTCTGACCATGTTTCTAAATTTTTCCATTCAGCTTTAAGTAATTTACAGTTTATTGTACATTGTAAATTCAAATTTTGTTTTCAACTTTTAACCACTTATATGACCTCAAATGCTTCCCAAATATCACCATAATGCATTTTATAATAAATACAAATTTTTGGTTGGGTTTGCTCAATTTGGCCCAAGGACACTATTCACGGCCTGAGTGGCACTATTCATCGAGGCCCACTCTTGAACCTCATTTTTCGTGCATTTTCTCATAATTACTAGGCCACATGTCACTTCCTCATTACTCCCATATGTCTCTCTCCTCTTTTTAATCATGAGTAGTGAATTTCCCATTTTGCCTTTAGACTTTCCACGAAATTATCATTTTGCCCTTCAGTCATTTTTCGTTCTATAGTTCATGCCAACTAACTTTACACGATTTGTACATCCTTTTTATTCTCCACTTTTTCTTCTTATTCCATTCCTATCATCATGGAAAATTAAACCAAAGGTTAGTGCGTGATAATGGCCCTACTAATGCACCGGTATAAAAGTGTTTAGTGGCCCTACTGGACCTCACGGTGGCTGTACCCGTATGAAAATGACATGTCATTAATGTACAACATATAGTTGTGTGATGGCCTTCACAGACCTCATGGCAGTCGCACCCACAAGAAAATGACATCGAAGTGCCCTAGCAACAACTACCTCCCCAGGTGACATGTCAACTAATCCATTAGGTTGTCTAACATGTATGAGTTATCAACCTTTTTATCCTAGGTACACATATATGTTACATGGCTTGTGCAAATTATCACATGTTCGTATCAATTCCTATAAGTCCTTGGTTACACATACTTGTTATCTTTCTAGTTACCATTTCATGATAATATACATATGCCAAATTTCTATTACCTCATTTCATTATTATTATCCTTTCCTATTAAATACAAGCAGTCATATCATACCATTCAACTTATGCCTTAAATTCCATTACCTGAGTTACAATTATGCTAAAACACATTGTCAATTACATGATGCTAACATGCATTATGCATCACACACTTGATCACACAAACATACATATACCTTATGTGTACCACTTACGATATCATTCACATTTATTATTTTTTATCTCTAAATCATAATGTGCCATTACAATTAAGCTTAATGCACTTTAATTACAACAATTCCAATTGTGATTACATTAATTACGATAATGCCCTTTTGAAATATACCATTCGGCTAAAGTATAATTTTCACCAATTATTTATTTGTAACCCATTTCTCATTTACTCTATTTAATTAACATACCATAACTCTAATCCACCATTTTTACCATTTTAAGGTTTTTTAAAACCCTAAATTAATAACTTGAACATAATGTACATATTTTTGAAAATTCACAAATCATAAAAGTGTACATATGTTTTATCGAATACACTTATAAAGTGAATAATTGGCTTCCCAAAATATACCTCAAACCTTATCTTTTCCTTGTCCTTGATTATCCTCTACTTTCTCTAAAAACATAATATAATTTAAGTTACAAAAATTAATAGAAAATTCTATACTACACTAAACTAAAAAATAACACTAGAACCATTAAATTGAGCATGCCTAATTACCTAGAAAAATATTAGGATTTCAAAAATAGGGTTACCTAGATATAGGGGTTAGAAACCCTAAAGTTCAACCTTTTCTTTTCCTCAAATTCAATCCCTTCTTGTAAAATTGACACAAAATTAGAGCTTTAGAGATGATGAGGATCAATTTTCATGCCTAAACTAGAGCTAAAGCTTGAGAGTTGGTGGAGAAATAAAGGAAAATGGGATGGAAAGGCTACAATTTCAGAATATGGTGATTCAAAGGTTGAGATTAATCTTATTTGGTTTTAAAGATTCACAAATGTAGTTTTAAACTTTAAGGCATCCAAAAATTCATCCCTATGTACAAAAAAAATCAAGAATTGCCAAATTTAGCAGTCCTTAAAATCTCATGCCTAAGAACCAATGGTAACTCATTTAATTAATTAATAGCATTTTCAATAAATTTAAATAAAATATTTATCGATGTTAGAAAATTATAATTCTAATATAATTATTTACATAGCAAATTTTGCCCATAACATACTTATAACTTTATCCTTTTAGCAGTAAGAAATTCCTAATCATTTCCAGAAAGTCATTATTCATGACCTCAGGTGTCACTATTCATTGTGTTAAAATTTTTAGGTGTTACAAGACTAACCTAATTTGTGGTTTATGTAAACATAAGTTATATGACTATTGATAATAGGTAGAAGGAAAATGGTTTTAAGTAATTTAGTTAATAAGGAAGTTTGATATCGGCTGTATGCTGACTTCTATCCAAATCCAATAATAAGACATGTGAGAGGCATCAAATAATGTCCATAATGACTACTAGAATGCTTAGATTTTATGAAAATAAAAATGCTTAAAACTATGCACATACAAAACTATACATTGATGCAATATTGGACTCTACTCCCTCATTTCATGTGTGGTGTCTTTAAGACCTACATGAAAGAACACCATACTGAGGATAGAAACCTCAATAGATGCTTCTTAACCTAGATAACCCTAAACTAATCATCTAAGTTATAAGCTTCCATGGAGAAAACTTCATAATCATCATAAACATATATCATGTATTGAGCTTATAGCCATGAATCATATAATAAATGCACACATGAAATTCATGAAATAAATTTCCATTTTCATAGCACATTATGCCTATTCATCCATTTAAATGTTGCAATGTATACACAAATAAATGTAGCATGCAAGATTACTAACACAAGTGATGATAGTGGTATTTCATAAGTTCTTGCATGTCAAATTCTTAATTTCTTTCATTTTAGTCAATTCTTACTTCTATCCCGTTTCTTCCTAAGACCTCTTTTTGTGTTATGATAAGGGACAAGTTGCAATGGATTTCCATTAATTCGTTGACTTTTCTTAATACCTAAAGGGCACAGATGCAATGATTTTTTTTTGAAAAACATACTTGACTTTTAAGAAGTATGTCATTTAGTTCTTTGAATACATACTATGTGTGTTTGCCATGAATATCATGCGAGCACATTTTTAAATGTTCATAAGTTCATCTAGCATAACCTCTTGAAATTATTTTTCATTTATAAGCATATAGCATGTTATATCATCACATAAACTCATAAATCAAAAAAATCAAGCTTTCAAAAAGTGAGTCTCTTCTTTAAACATTATAGTATTACATTATAAGCAAATTTCCACAAAAGACTTCTTAAATTACTTTAGATGTAATGTATAGGATCATTTGGCCTCTTTAGGTCTTTATATAGAAAATACATTAATATGACAAATAATTCCTAAATATCTTATCAATTTCATAAAGTCATTAGGTCATAATTGCTTAAAAGACAATACTACTTCTAAGCAACTATAAGATTTAGGTATACTACAATAAACACATAAAGTATATTTATACTATCAAAAGTTCATCATTATTAATTCATACTTGTGATTTAATTAATTTTTGTGCTATTTAGCATATAAGGAGATTGAATAAATGTAACATCTTATTGTTCATAAGTTTCAGGCTCCCTCACATATCAATGCCCAAATCCTAATTCCACATAATTCTTATATTTTTGTCTATTCTTATTCACCTATTACACATAAGCAATTTTACTTCCATGTGCTTTCATACAATATCAAAATCCTAACTCACCAATTTCATCAAATAAGAACCAATTTAGAGTTCAATAGTTAAGAAACACCAACCTCTAATATAAGCATCTCTAAATCCTTAGTCTTATCTTTTAAAGCTTTAAAGAAAACTTTCTTCCCTTCTTTTAAATTTTTGGCCACAAGTATCCAAAGGCTCCCTTTTTGAGTTCAAGCTTCATCATGTACATGTACACCCTTAAAATATCAATACAAATATAGAAACCCATTTAACACTTTTCTTTACTTTATTTGGGCATTATATTCAAGAGAAAGAATTCACTTACCCATAAAAGAAACTCTTGATCAAATCTCATATCTAACTCTTTTCCTTCAAATCTTTATTATAGCACTTATAAAATCTTGTTTGCCTCCTTTTTTCAAAGAAGAAACATGCCTTTTTAATAACTTTAAAAAGAAAAAAAATGATAGAAAAAGAGAGTGAAACCATTAGCTTTGAGGGAAATAGAGGTGATGACACTATTCATCCTTTCTCTTTCCTCAAGCCTAATTTTACATGGCCACATGGATGGCTATGATTTGTCTATATGTCACCCATCCCCTAACATCTTTAATCTTTCATTAGTGAGTCAAAGTCCACTTATCTTGGTCAAATCTTATTTAATTAGTGTTAATTAAACTTTTTTTAATCATTAGTTACTATTTGCCATTTTGTCTTATTTGTTTATCTACTACTCAAATTTTACTTTTGATCTTCCGACCTCAAAACAACTTGAATTTGTTCCAATATTAAAACTAGGCTTGATTTAAGAATTGTACTGTCTAAAAATCCATTTTGTACTTCTTGAGGCTCGAGGTTCTTGGTGCACTATTCACAAACCCGAGATTTTTTAGTTGTTATAATTCTTTCCCTCTAGAAATGTAAATCTCGTAAGTCGAGGCTTTATGAACAGTACCATTAAGGCTGAAAAGTGTTCCTAGAGTGTCAAATCACTTTCACGAGCCCCAAGGTAGGGATACTAATCATGAAACTTTGAAGGGCCAAAAAATTATGAAAATGACTTAATTTAAAGATTAAGCATAATCAATAAATTATTTTAAGTTGTAAATTAGTGGGCTATAAGCTCACATAGAGTCAAGCCAAGAATAACCCAAGATAGACCTAAAAATATAGTACCTTAAAGGTAAAAAATTCCCTTGAGTCCACTGGTGAAGGAATTTTTGAATTTTGAGGTTGTTTGCAAATTTTCATGATTTTAGAGTTTTACACATAAATCAAGGTAGTTGGTTAACTGTCTTATCGATGGAATTTGGCTATGAAATTTTATGAGCCTCTAAATAGGACTAATCAAGGATTTTTAAAATAAACATAATGATTTTTTGAGGCCTGTGTAACTTTTGAATATTCCTCAAAGTTGTTGTCAAAAGTGAGCTTTTTCGAGGTGCTCGAGTGGCATGTGACCCCACTCGGGCCACCTCAACCACTATAAATAGGCCTTGGTGACACCTAAGTGGCCACATGGCCATTGTCACTCACCACCCTTTCTTTTCTTCTTCTTTCTTTCTCTACCATCTTGATGCCACTTCTCCTTTCCATCCACCATTTTTACTTCTTTTTGTATGCTTTTCTCTTGCCAATTACCACCAAAAATCATGTTAATATGTTAAAAATTGAATTTTAAAGCAATTGGGAGCTATAAGAGTCCCTAAAGCTCAAAGAAATTCAAGGTGTGTGTAAGTGTATATCAAAAGCGGCTAAAATGCAATTTCTCGTGTGTAAGTGATGCCATCCTTTTTAATTTATTTGCTATAGGATTTGGTGACTCTAAGAATGCTTATAAGCTTAAAATTTGATTTGGAGATTTGTATGTTTTTTTTTAAGGATTTTTGAATGGGAATGGCATGAATGGAAGTAAAGAGAAATTGTGTGCTTTGGCCTTTTTCAAGCTTGCAGTGAAGAATTCATCCCCTTTTGTAGTGAGGTATGTTAATTTAGAGCATTTGATTTATGCCTTGGCTATTTCCTATGACATATGTGTAGATATTGTGTATGGAATGTATGGATATATTGCCTAAAGCTTTCATTTGGTTGATGTGAACTTATAACTAGGCTATTTAGGTGTGTTGTAAATGGTTTGGGTGATGAGTTTGAAAAAAAAAGAATAGAGGGTGGTAGCCATAAATTACCTGAGAGGGTGTGTGCCTATGGGTGTGAGGATATGGCATAAGTTGGGTATGAAATGGATGATTTTGCCTATCTATTTTTGTTATTATAATGGATTATGTGTATGTGTGGTGAGTTGGGTAAAGAATTAAAAGCCTAATAATGGTTTATGAATTGGCCATGAGTTGCCTTAGGTAGTAAGACATGTGTTGAGATACTAGCATGGTGTATAAGTTAGAAAATGGCATTGTTAGATAAGGACTTATGTGTATGTGTGGTGAATTTAGGTAAAAACATGCATGTGGCATGTGATCTAGGCTTAGCCGAGACATGTACAAGGCTTAACATTTGTGTGACTTACATGGTAATGGCCTTATGTGTGTGTAAGCATGTTTGTGTGATGTTAAATATGTGCATGTGTGCTTGAATGTGGTTAAAGGCATGAGTATGTCAAATTGGGAACATTGGTTGAGAGTTATACAAAGCCAAAATGGCATGAAAATGAGGTAAGGCATAACATGTATATGTGTGTGATATGGCATGACATATTTGGCATGGATTTTGCAATGTTTATATGGCATGACATAGGTGAATATGCATGAGTAGTAAGGCATGAAATGAATATAATATGAGATACCTTTTTAAGGTTAGGGAATGGTTCAAAATAAACTTGAATTTTGCTTGTGATAACTTGGTAAAAGTGACCTTAAAATGGACTAGCTTTTGCATGAAAATAGTACCTTAAATTGAACCAATTTGTAATGTTTGTGACATGGAATACAAGCCACTTTTATAGCAATTTGAGATGGACTTTTGAGATTGGCTTTAGGACTATGAAATTGTATGGTAATGAGTGCAATTGGCACTAAAAAATGGCTTGAAAAGGATCTAAAATAGCCATCACAAAATTTTAAATTGACCTATAATTGTCCCGTAAAAATAAGTTTTGGCACTATATTTAAAATGAATACTTAGAATGTGTATAAATGAGCTAAAATAAGGGATTAGACTAGAATCAATATGAATATAATTATGCCTATGAAAATGATTAAAAATATTTCAAAAAGTTGACTCGAAATTATCCAATAGCGCAAAAAATGACTTGTAACTATCTAGGTAAAAAATTGACTATCTTATAAAAATTATAACTATCTATTTTTCAACTTGAAATATTATAAAAAGATTATCAATAAAGAAATAAACTTAAAGTGAAGTTAAATAGCCCATTAGTTAGACACTTACTGGATGGGTTGATCGGTCAACTTAGGGATTAGCTATTGCTAGACTATCTGTTTATCAGATTAGGCTGGTGCAACAGTTGAGGTTCATAAATTAGCCATCGCACTAGTCAATAGGTAGACCACTATATTGCTAGCATTTTTTTTGTATATCAGACTAGCTCGGTGCAGAGGTGAATTTCCCTAGAGGGTCCTCTACACTAGTCTATTGGGCAGACCTAAATGAATAATTTGACATGATAATTTATCATTGGGAAGTCAACGGACTGATCCCTATGCACAGTTTCTCATTTTTAGGAGGTTCCTATGAACTGATCCCCATGGTTACATTAGGCCGATGCAGCGATTGAGGTCCAAAATGTGGGCCACTACACACTTTTTTGAGTTCCCTCTTAGTTTAGTGTCTATAAATGTTATCTACCTAGTCGGGCCTATGAAATGGAATTAAAGTAAAGTAAAATATGAGTCTAGAATAATTGATGATAACATATGATGATAAATTTAATAAATAAAACACTGGGATATTTTCGTAATTTTGAAGTAAACATGGCATATCATCTGAATGGCATTAGTCACCTGGTATATCACCCACACATAACATCTAGACCATTGTATTATGTTTGCTAGTGTGTGTTAATGCATGTGGCATGTTTTGAATGGTTTAATTTAACCATTGAGTTTTATACTCAACGTATGCTTGTTGTGGTGTGTAGGTAGCAAGGACAAGCAAATTAGCCTCGGAGATTATGCAGTGTAGCAATACAAGTGTTGAAGGGTAAATAGAGTTGCTTTTTATTTGAGTAATAGCACTTATGTAAATTTTATAGGTATGAGTTTGCATGCTTAAAAGCTGCAATGTTTGGATATGTCTGTAATTATAAGAACTAGGAGTGCTGTACTTAATCAAGTGGCTTGATGGATGACATTATGTATGAATCTTAATGAATGTGGGTCAGAGGCCCTATGTGTTGTTATGTGTGACTAAAATGTGTTAAATGTTTAATTTGGGGGACTAGAAGGGTCCAAAAGGAGGTTAAAGGAATTCTAGTATTAAAATAACATGATAAAATTAAATGTGGAGTTAGATACCTAATTTAGGATTGGTCTATTTAAATATTAGGATTTCAATAAGTGTTAAATAAATGAACCCTAGGGAAATCTAAGGATGGGTAACTTGTAGGAAGTGTAACACTTATCGAATTTCCTCTGAGATCTAGTAGAGGGTGTCACATTTGGTGGTATCAGAGCATATGTTTAATGTTCCTAGGTAGTTTACAAGTAATGACCTAAAATCCCTGACTTTCGTGAATATTATTTCTCGAGATGAATAATGCTTCCTAAAACCTGAGTTACACTAAGCATATCGATGTGGAGTATTAATTATGAGAGAATTTTGGGCAAAGTTTGAAGCCAATCTGAAGTCATTCGGATGGTTAAAAATGCTAATTAATATTTTTCGGCAATGTCCTATAAATAGTGCTATACGCAAAGTTGAACCATAAAATAAATTAAAAGTTGCTCAAAATAATCTGAAAATGTTACAACCTGATACTCAAATAATCCAAATAGTCCAACGCCTTTAGAATTAGAATTTTTTGAGTTTGGGAACTATTTTTACCTAATTTTTGAGAAATAAAATGAATTAATTTTTTGAGTTCATGTCATTATTTGGGCTCGATATTTTAGGAGGATTTAGGCCTTGAATTAATTGAATTTTAAGGGTAGAAATAGGGGAAAATTGACACTTTTATTGGTTATAATGAATTTTCAAAAGAAGGAAAAACAAAATATGGAAAAATTATAAATAGGGAAAGAAATTCTTTCTTTCCATTCACACCATACACACACACTCCCCCCTCCACACCAAGCAAAATTCAGCCCCCTCTTACTCTTTATTCTTTGATTTCTTCTCCCTTTCACAATAACACCCACTCTAAAAAATTATACTCGATTCGAAGAGTGTCCCAAAACTAGTCCATGGACACCAAAATCACAGGGAACAGCGGAGTATTTCGGGAGAAAAATTGAGAAGTTTCTCGAGGTGAGTAGCAATCTTTGGACACTCGGTTTTTTCATTTTCACTAATTTTATTTTTTAGGGTTCCTAGGGTATCGTAGAGCTCATAACTAGGCTTGAAATATTTTTTTAACTTTTATATTATTTTATATTAATTTTTTAATTTTTTAACCTTTTAAATTCGTAGGCAAAACGTCGACTCGAGCCTCCCAAGGGAAGGAGAAGGCCTAGGCTGACTTTGGGTGTCCCGTATGACTTTAATTAGTATGTGTAATCACCTCAAAATTGGAAATTTATAATGAATGGGATGATAAATGCATGAAATGTGATTGTTCAGTGTGATTATAAGTGAGGGAATTATAAGAATGTTAGTGATTAGCATAGGACTGTAATATGTAGGTTGGAACCGATTATGCCATGTTGTGCGCTGTGTGCCTAGTAATGTATGTGTATGGCTATGTATGCTTAGAAGATGTGCAATGAACAGGAATGTGACTAAAAATGAGATAGAGTGTGGCTTTATAGTGTAAAAAAGCCTTATGTGTGTATAGAAGACATTATTACAATTTAAGCTTTAAAGTCATATAATGTATATATATGGCCTATAATTGATAAATTATACCTATAATGGAATGAGTATACTTCGTTTTAGGTTGTAAAATGATGTAAAAGCTAAGTAGTTGGTCTTATGGTCTACGAACCATTTAAGACCTATAATGCACATGTAATAATCATAT
>CANXYI010841376.1:0-12902 GCA_948208565.1 Hura crepitans | reverse complement strand
TATATAAATAATGAAACTGAAACTTGTTTAATTCAATTTTCAAAATGCATTTATCTTCTATTCTATTTTTTTCTTGCTTTTCTAATTGAATATTGTCCATTTTAATTAATTTATTTATTTCTGATCATGCACACTATAAATGTACATTATTTTAATTCCATATTTTATTATATTCTTCTAATTGTTGTAACATTTTTATTGTTAATCAATAGTGATAGTTAAAATATTTATTTTCTTCTTGAAGTGCAAGATGATAATCACAAAAAAGATGTATTTATGTCCAATTACTATCAAATGATGATTAGAACTATACTTTTTTAGATCCGCACACAATGTAATGTCTTTCTCTGTAGACATTGAAATAGAACACACAGTGTGTTCATTCTTTTTCAATAATCATGAAATTTACATAATTTAAATAACATTCAATTTAATAATATGAAAAATAAAAAAAGTTGCGCAAATTTATACATTGTATAGATAAAAGATATAAACAGTATTTTCTAAATGCAAAATATTAAAGATATATATTTTTTTTCATTTTAAATATTAGGATATACTTTACCCGTTTCAATTTTTTTTTTTATAATTATGAAAAAAGACAGCCGAACTTTTTTTTAAAAAAAATATCTTTATAATTGTATTTAGTTAAATACATTTATTTAAAATAAAAATTTTATTAAAATTAAAAAATATATTATTAAATAAAAAAATTAAACTATATTTGTGATCTTTAGAATACTAATCAATAAAAAAACTTTATCAAATTGAAATATGTATAATTAAGTAAGAAATTAGAAGATTTTTATAATTTTTGTAACATTAATGACATTTTTAAAGATGTTAAATAGTGTAATGTGGAGGAACAAGGCGGTTTGGTGGAGCGACCACCCAATTCTACACAGGGAATCTACTGATCTTTTAATTCAAAAAGAGTCAGAAATCAAAATCTTATTTATGCACACGCAATATGTCTCTTTAGATTCTAACGTTTATCATGTAAGCATCTATTAAATTAAAATATTAATATCATTTTTGCATATCACTAATAGAAAATAAATTATAACAAATAAAATATATGATTAAAGGAGAAAACACAAGTAAATATATATCCAAAAAGCGGGTCATTATTAATTGATTGTGACTTGACAATTGACTCAAGATTTCTAAGGAAATTTACGTTAATTGTCAAACCCAAATTGGAGATTGGCCTTCATAAAATACGTTTTATATGTTAATTTTTATTTAAAAAAAAATCAAAACTCATTTTATTAATAAGACATCATAGTAATTAACAGAAAAATCATTAACGTGGCTGAATTTTGGCATGTAAAACAATTTCTCTAAACTGTTATAACATTTAAGGAAAAATACATAAAAATAGAAATTTCATTGGATTTGCATAAAAAAGGAAATAAATAGAAAAAAGAAATAAAACATATAACATTGGGGAATATACAAAAATAGAAAGTAATTAAATCAATCAAATAAATTCTACACAAATAGAAAGTAATTATTATAAAGGAAACATAATATAAAAGAGTCAAACAAAAATAGAAAGAGAATAATTCAATAAAAGGCAATAAACATTAATAAATTAAAAAAAAAGAATGTAGGTATTTCATACATCAGTGTATAGAGGAAGCTATTTAATTAATGCAAGTTATTTAACTAATTTAAAAGTGAAAACAAATCATGAATATTCATAAAAAGGAAATAATGAATTTGGAAAAGTGTAAAAAAAAAAAAGAAAATAAAATATGTAGATAATAATATAATAATTTTACCAAAAAATATAAAATAAAATTTAAATAATACTAAAAGATATAATAGATAGTTCACATGGACTAAGAATTAAGAAAAATTATATCCGCGTTGACAATAGATAACAAACTACATTTGTGCGGACCTTTACATTTTGCGAAGATAGTTTGCATGAACTAACTAGTCAGTTCAGAAATAGAAATTTATTTCAAAATGATAAATAATGGAGGAATCAATAATTAATATTAATGAATGAATCAAACAAATAGATTTACTCGTACAATTAAGGTTGAGATCACTGGGGATCACCTAACCACTTCAATTATTTTATAGGAGATCCTTGATCTATGATATAAGAATAGAAGTAAAAGTAGGACCTTAAAATTACCTTATTAAATATCACAAATAGTGAACAAAAGTCTAGATTTTGGAAGAAAATAGCTTTTGAGTAAGAGTTTAGGACTAGTAAGATCACTTCCATAATGGTTTTTTGTGCTGAATGTTTCCTCCTTTTCAAGGAGTATAAGGGTGTATTTATAGTGAAATTTTTGAGATAATTATGGTAGAAATTAGATTTACATTAGGAAATTTAATCTATTTAGGAAGTAAGGTTCAAATAAGAAATCTCCATTTTTAGAAGCTTTTCAAATGTAAGACCATGCGGACCTAATTGGCTTTGTTTGATGTTTGTGCACATTTACTTGTTAAAAGGTCTGTGCAGACCTTAATCCCAACAAGTTGGGTCCATGCAAATGTTGAGCCTTTTTTGTCCACTTTTTGGCTACCTTTAGTTATCTATTATAGGCCCTAAAAGTCCAAGTGCTTACATTTGCCCCTACTCTATGAGTTATTTGCATAATGTGTGTTAAGACTCAATAAAGTAACAGACTAGATAGAGATACTTACTTGGTCTAAATGTGGTTAAACTACAAAATGATTGGCCATCAAGATTGAATCACCACACAATTAGTTGCTTGTTTAGTTTGACTGAATCGACGGATGATTGATTGTCTATGCTGAATCTTTACTCGATTGATTTAGTTAAACCTAGGGCTAATTGGCTAGTTAGGCTAAATCCTTGATTTATTGATTGATTGATGAATTTGATTAAATAGAAGGCTGATTGACCATTTAGGTTGAGTCCCTACTAGATTGATTTGTGAATTTGACTGCACCAAAGGCTAGTTTACCATCTAGATTAAATCCTTACTCGATTGATTGATGAATTTGACTGAACCAAATGTTGATTGTTTATGCTAAATTCTTAGTTGGTTTATTGATAAAAAAAATGAATTGATGTTGAAAGCTATGCTTAGATCTTTGTAGAAGTTGAGATTAAGAGCTAAGGCTAAGGTTCTATAGAAGTTGAAGTTGAGAGCCAGGCTTAAGGCTCTGTGGAAGTTAAGAGCCATGCTTAGGGCTTATTAAGTAACTGATTATACTGTAACATCCTTCATATACAAGTTTGTAAAAGTTAGTATCCTTATGTCATAATGAGTTGGTTGTACATGCCTTTGCCTTTGGTATGTTGATCATAGATTAGTCAACCCCTTATACGATTAAGCTGGGTGTCTTGAGTAATCTTGAGCACTAATGGAAATATTCTTTGTATGTATGGAATGTATCTTATAATACAAGATTTAGTGCATGAAAAGTAAGTGTAAAAATTGTGCATATATATGCATATGTGTATACTCGTGCACGTGTGTACATGTTTATGCTTATATATTCATGTAAGTATATGTTTTATGTACAGACATGTGTGTTGATGCTCATGTTTATATATATATATATATATCTATACTTACATTAAACCCGTATGTTTATTTAAGTGCGCATGCATGTACATGTGCATATTTTCATGTAAGTATATGTTCATGTACAGACATGTGCGCTCGCGCACATATGTGTGCATACTCATGTATAGGGGTATAGTGCATTTTTGTGCATGTCCCTTTATGGATATTTGGGTGAATGGATAAACATGTGATTATTGCCTATTTATGTGTATGCATGTTCGTGTTCAAGTGTGTATGAATGTGTATGTGTTTATGCATGTATTTTTATGTTTGCATACGTATTTTTGTTTATAGGCACATACGATAGGTCCTATGATTCTTATTCTATGATTCTTATAACCAGTGCATGAATCAAATGTACATACCTGGTGCATGTACTAATGTTTATGAATGCATATTCAAGCACAAAATATTATTGTTAAAATCACCCTTTCCTCAGACTCATTGTAGGAGAGACTTTGGTTTCATGGAAGTGCAGGTATAAAAAATCATTTAAGTTTTAGTAAGAAAAGAAATGTTTAGTGAGGGTTCTCTACTCAATCTCGATTTAAGTACCTCAAAGCTTACAATTTTTGTGCTCAATTTCAAGATGCAAGATGTGATATGTGCCTGTAGTACATGAGAAATATCCTTAAAGGCAAGGAGAGAATAAAAAAAACAATAAAAAAGGGATATATGGGTAATCAAATCTAATTGAATGCTCAAGGAAAGGTAAGCAAATCTACTTATTTTTTTAAAAGCAAAAGATCTTGAAAAAGATTTGTCCATTTTTTTCAAGCAAAAAATCCTACATTTTAAATTTTTGTTCCTTCGATTCCCTTTCATTTAAAAATTCAAGTATTAGCAAGCTCCAAGAGTTTACCTCAAAAATCCATCTTACTTCAAAAAGCCTAAGGGGTAAAAGATTCATCTTAAGTCCCTGATTGTTAAAGTACTCTTCCTTTAACCATAAATGCCTTCACTCATAAAATGCCTTCTTTAATCAACATGTGATAAATCCCGTTAGGTTGGTAATCAAGTCCATGAGTGCAGGCAAAAATAAGGGAAACTAAGAGAAAATAGTTAGCCAAAAGGACTGGTTAATAACAAGGATATTATCAATGCACTGCTTAGAAAGGTCAAGAGAAATGATGTTCCATGTGTGACTAAAGCATCAAGATTCAAGACACTAGGGGGTATGTGACTTTTTTAAAATGAAATTAAAGCTAGCTACCTAATCTACCTATTGATTCGAGTAATAAAAGTTTTATTAGTTCAAGTTATGACATGAAGAACCCCATGAACTTTAAGATCAGACCCAATCAATCTACAACAAGACAATGAGTTTTAAGCTCGGAGTTATGGACAAGCTGAATATTAGAAGAAGAAGAAGAAGAAGAAGAAGAAAAGCTTGCTAGGCTAAAAACCCATAAAGGTAGTGTAGGCAAAAATTAGAGCAAACTTAGCTAGATTGAAAACTTGCAAGTGTGGTGTAGGCAAAATTTAGAGGAGAGAAAAGATTTTGCTGGAAAATCTAAAAAGACTATGTGTAATTATTTGCATTCATAGCAACATTTAGTCAAGGTGTAGTCTATGCTGATCACTTTCTCTCTAACCGCATATGGTTGGATGCTATGATTTTAGCAAACAAATGGCTTGTTTATATTATAGATCCTTTCATTCAAGCTGCTTAAGTGGGCCTTGAGAAAGCATGCTTGATTATCTTGATCGACCCAAAATCGAGAGTTTGAGTTTTCCCTATAAAATAGTTTACCTTGCATTGAGTGTGAGTCACCACTTAGGTGGTCAATTTGGGATGTAAATTGAGAGAGATTTCAAGTTTAAGAATTCTTTCTTATTCATAGCCACCACATAATGTTGACTTTCATCTCGTTGGTTCCAAGTTCTATTAAATCCCTTTCACATAAGATTTTTACAATTAAATAGGAATAAATAAATTAAACTTGCACATAATTTGTAAAGATCATTAAACATGAAGAAAATCTTGCATACATAACTGAATCTTAAATGCTAGTCAACATACATGAAATCGAGCCAATTCATTAAAAGAGGACTTTGGTCCTCAAATCATTTTATTTGAACAAGGGAACTTTGGTTCCAAAACCATTTTATTATTAAAAACTACTTTTTATCTTTATTAAATAAATTAAATTTAACTAATTCAAAATTATTTTTTTGGTTATTGGAACACTAATTCCAAAATATTTTATATATTTTAAAAAATACTTTATTTAAAACATTTATTTATTGACTAAAATTTTTTTCATTATTTTTAAACACTTTTAGAATTTAGGTACTTTAGTCCTAAAGACATTAATTTTACTCTATTAAAATCCATTTATTATGTAAAAATCCTTTTTAGTGATTATTTTCTTTTAATTGCATCAAAATCAATTTTTCTAACATATTACAATGTACATGGAATTATATAGGGAAATTGAACAAAGAAATTAAAAATTATTATAACATTCAAACTAATTCTATACATTTGAATCTGACAATCTTAAAAGAATGAAAAATAATAAGTAATAAAAAATAAACTTGCAAATAGGCCTCTAAAGATGTTTTGGAATCAAACAGCCACTCAGACATAAAAATGGAAATACATATGCACAAATAGGTATAGTACATAAAAAGAAAATATTGCCTGATAAGCATTTATTTGAATGGATGAACCATTCATCCAATTGGATAAACAAATTCCCACAAGGATGAACATTTATCTAGAAAGATGAGACATATATCTAATTAGATAAACAACTTATCCAATTAGATGGAGGTTGAGAAATAAAAAGTTTTAAGGAAAAATTTAATTTCATTATAAAAGAACAATCATCCAAATGGATGAATCATTTATCCAATTAGATAACTGTTCACCCATAAAGCTGAATATTTATCTAAAGGATGATTGTTCATTTGATTGGATGAATGATTCATCTGATTAGATGAATATTAGATAGGTAAAAGATGAAAAGTTCATTTGTTTAGACATTGGGACTCATTGGTTAGCCCAAGTCATTCACAAACCTATATTCTATCCAAAAACACAAAAAAAAAAAACCTCTCAAAATAAATTCAAAATGAGGATTAAAAAGGGTAGAAGAAGACAATCATAAACAAAAATGTACAAAATATAAAAAAATTAGTTTTAATGCACAAAATAAGGTTCTTATAATGAATAAATCCTTAGAAAAATACCTAAAGTAGATTCCCTTTTGGATTCTAACTTGGAGAGAGTAGTTGGGTACTTATTAAATTTATTTAGATAGTGAGAAAGTGAGAGAAAATAAGAGGGTTTTTCCCTGTGATTTTTAGGGTTTCTTTCTTATGCCTCATACTTCTTTTTTGCTAAAAAGTAGCCTTTTATAAAGCTGGTTCAATTTTCCATTTATCTTGGTGAGATTGAGACACATGTCTTAAAAGATGTGTAATTTGGACATCTAAACGAATGAACAGTCATCCGAAAGGATGAATAATTCACCTAATTAGATAAACAATCATCCAAAAGATGCATGTTCATTCATCCAATTGGAAAAACTATTAATTCGATTGGATAAACCTCAAACAAAAGGATCAACATTCATCTAAAAGGCTAAATATTCATCCAAATAGATAAACATTCACCTGAATGGATTACGTTGGCCATTTGAATAGATAAATTGGTTTAAAAAATGGGTTTCTTTGATTAGTCAAGCCAAATCTCCAAATTACATATATCCAAAGATAATACCCCATTTAGTTTATCATTGGATTTTCTTCCAAACAGAGAACCTTATAGTACAGTATCTCTAAATCCACTCCTTAGAAAATCTTGAATTACTTGTCATTATGTATGTGGATTAAGCTGATACTTTCATTTTTTTTCTTTTTTATTATTTTTAATCTCTTAACTTACTTGCAAAGGTACCATTTTATGCAATGAATGTATTGGCAAAGAAAATGCTCATAAATAACAAATAAATGTGACTAACAAACATTCCTTTTATTAAGTTCTAAAATAACATCAAAGGAAGAAAGCAAAAACAATCATTCTTCCATGTTGGACTCATCTGCATAATCATGGTGAGAAGTCCACCTATAGCTTGCCTTGGTGTTAATGGCCATGTCTTTTAAGGTTTTCCAAGTGTGAATCCACTTTGTTGTCAATTTACTTCTCAGTCTATGGTTCTTATTTCTAATAAGCATCTTGATCTAGTTAACATTAATAGGTTTGGAACTCATCTGGATAATCTTGCCCCTTTATCTGCTCAAATAATCAAAGAATGATTCATTAGGTTGCTACCTAGTTAACTCCAAATACTTCAATGTAACTTTTTAATACTGGCATTATTTGCATATTGTTTTTTCAAAGCTCGAGCCAAATCTAACCAATCTTTCTTTACACACACTTCTAAATTATGGTATTGGTCTGAGGCTTGATCCGCTCGTAATTTTTTGAGTTATGAATAGTACTTCCTAAACAATGAATAGTATTTTTCAAGACTTGAATCACATTAATGTTACTGAATAGAAGTATTAACTATAACATAATTATGGGTAAAATTTAGAATAAAACTAAAGTCAATCAAGGGGTTAAAAATACAAGTAAAGTTTTCACAATAGTGTCTTATAAATAGTAACTTAGTTGAAGCCAAATGATAAAATATTTTAAAAATACTCAAAATAATTTAAAAATAGCACGGCTTGATGCTAGATTTAGAATTTTCTGACATTGAAAAGTAATTTAATGGAATTAATTAAAGATGTAATTATTTAATTTAGATAGTTCCTTTTGAAATTAAATTATGATTTTTATGGGACATGTAAATCAAGTATTTTCTAATTAATGGCTTAAAGAAAAGATTTAATTAACATAGCAAAATCAGAGAATTAAATTTTAAAGAGAATAATTAGATGAATTAATAATAGCCCTTAGATTAAACATGTGGCTAGCATTTAACCCTTCATTTTATGATATATAAAGGAATTTGTATACATCTAAAGGACTAAAACCACCTATTTTTTCTTAGACATTGCCGATGCCATAGCCATATTCTTTCTTGCTCTTTTTTTCTTCTTCCAATTACTGAAACTCACCAAACTTAAGCAATATCCATCACTAATTTAGCCTCTACCACCCCTAGATCACTATTCTACCAACAATTATCCAAAAATGAGGATAAATTGAAATAATTCCCTCTTGAGTCAATGGTGCCAAGTTAAAGAGTAAGTGTTTAATTTTCAAGTTCTATATTTTTCTAGGGTAGAATTCAATGCCAATTAGAAATATCAATGCTCAATTTCAAGTTTGGAATAGCTAGGAATTTATTAAGAATTTTTCTAACTCAATTTTGAATAAGTATGCAGAGAAAAAAGGAAGGTTGCAAGAAAAAAAGAAAAGATTCGAGGTGCATTTGAAGTGTTTTCGGATTGATTGTAAGTGAATTCAATGAATTGCGCATTGAATTGTATTGAATTCCTAAATGTTAGTGTGTGACATGTGTATGTAAGGTATGGAAATACATGTGTTTAGGCACAGTTTAAGTATGTATGGTCTTAATTGAATGTTTTGAGCATGTGTAAATTAAGAACCTAAGAAGAATTGAGCATATGAGGGCAAAGGGCATTATGGCCAAAACATTTAAATGCTAAATAAGCGAGGTGTAAATGTGGTTTAAATTGTAATTGTCTTAATTGGGTAAGTGGAATGATGTTGAGTATAAGAAATAAGTTGTAATAATAGTTTGTGTGTCAATAATTCTAATGGTCAAATGGGAATAAAGTAGATAAATGAGTCAAAATGACTAAAAGAATGATTAATTCTATGAAATTATGTTAAACTAGTCATTAAACATGTATGGCTAAATGGAATTGTAAGGGTTGGATTAGGTGATTTCAAGTGTAATGCTAAATAAAAATGTATATAGGATTGTACAATATTGGTAATATAAGATAGAACTCATCTAAAAGTGTAAATGAATTTTTTATGCTAGTGGTAACTTTTGATGTGAATGGTTGAAACCAATTGACATGTGTACATGGAATAAAAGTTAATGGCAAATAATTTAATGAAATCTTACAAAGAATTATGTGAGCATATGATACTTGAATTAAAAAGATCGATGATGCATGAATAGTTGAATTACATGATAATATGAAGGAATTGATGAAATTAAAAGAATGATAACTCTTAAGACATTAAATGTCTGGTGGTAATATGGTAATGACATAATAAAGGTAATAGGGCCCATATTAGTTAGACAACCTACTAGATAAGTTGATTGGTCAATTAGGGACTTAGCAACTACTAGGACACTAGAGTGTCCCATGTTCATGACGAGTGAGACTGTCGAGGTTCTAGATGAGAAACGTTGCACATTTTATACTAATAGATTACATGTTGATATGTTAGTATAAGGGCCACTGCACACATGCTATGCTATGCTTATGTTATGTTATGACAGGTGTAGCCATTAAGGTCCAAAATGTAGATCCCTACACATATTTTTAAGATTGGTGTGACTGCCAAGGTTTTGGATGAGAACCTTGGTACATTAATCATATTATGCCATGTTATGATAGGTGCGGTCATCGAGGACCAAAATGTGAGTCCCCACACACTTCTAGATCTTGTTATCTAGTATTTGGAAATGATCCCTCAAGTATGGACTAGAAGATTAAATAATTAGAGAAGAATGTGTTTATTTAGTTTAGGATAACTATAATTAAAAATGTCATAAATTGGCTAATTTAAGTTAATTAAATGTGAAATGTTATATGACATAAATATGGTAAACACAAGTTTTGTGTAATACGAGCAAAGCATGTGTGAATAAGTATGGGATGTATATTTTAATATTTAATACTATATGTGTTTGATTGAATTTGTTTGGCACGTATGGTGTGTTCTTTCATGCATTTGCATATGTGTACAATGTGTGTTTCGTTGAATTCACCACTAAATGTATGCTTAGTGTATCGATTTTCCTAATGTGTAGGTTATAGATAGTTTATGCCGCTTAACCTCGCAGTGGCAGTATAGCAGCTCAACCATCCAGTTTGGGGTATATAAATATTTTGTATGTTTAAAGATGTTTTATCATAAGTAGTGGCACTTATGTATATGTGTTGGGTGGGCTTAACCAAAGTTTTGTAAAGTATAATCGTGGATTGTATAAGTATCCTTAGTAGACATATTTTGATGAATATATATATGTGCAGATGTATGCTTGCATGAAAAGAGATATCAATGTGTGCATATTTATATGAAATATATGCCTTGCATGTGTTGATATACTTATAATGCCTTATAATCTGAGTCGGTGTTGAGTGTTTATGAAGGATCAAAAAGATCTTATGATGATGGATTGAGGTTGGAATTATATAAAAGTGTTTTTTTCTTGCAAGTTTAAATTTTTTGTTTTTACTTTAGACAACCGACTGGGTTTTTGTTAAAAAGGAAACCATAATTAATTTTAACAAAAAAGGGGTTTTATGTTCAGTTTAATAAGCTTATATTTTATAAAGGATTTTAAGAAGAAAAGGAGTTTAAAGATTGTCCATAAAAAGGGATAGCTACGTGCCATCTCTTATTTAGGTCCGATCATGGATCGGGTGAGGGGTGTCAGAGGTCTTCCTAATCAAAGGTACAGTGATCATTTAGTTCATCATTTGATATATCAGAAGAAATGAGGCTTATGAGTGATATACATGCTAGCAATCCCTTAAATTTGAGTGAAAAATGGATTCATGTTTTGCAAGCCATAAGGATAATAGAGACATAGTAAGAAAGATGTAATGCCATAAGACTAATAAAAATTAGAATAAGAAAAGGCATATTATATGGACACTTTTATATTCAATTCTCATCCCTAATAGAGTCACCATTGTAGAAGGATAAGGAGGTTTGATGGAGCCACCATTTGGTTTAACATTAGGAACCTACTAATTTTTTAGCCTAGAAAAGGTCTAAAATCAATATTTTATTTATGCCCACATAATATGCCTCTTTAGATTCTAACATTTATCAATCCTTTTTCATCCAAGCATGTGTTAAATTAAAATATTCACATCATCTTACACATCACTAATAGAAAGTAAATTATAACAAATAGAATTACATAATTAAAGGAGAAAGTATAAGTAAATATAGATCCAAAAAATGGGCCATTCATTAATTGATTGTGATTTGACAATTGACTTAAAATTCACTAAGGAAATTGAGGTCAATTGCCCAACTGCAAATTGGAGATTAGTCTTCCTAATATGCAATTTATATGGTGACTTTTATTCGTAAAAAAATCAAACCATTGTATTAAGAAAACACCAAATTAATTAATAGAAAAATCATTGATGCGAGTGAATTTTTACATGTAAAATGATTTTTTTAATCTATTACAACATTTAAGAAAAAATACAAGGAAATAGAAATTACATTGTATTTGCATAGAAAAGAAAACAAACGACAAAAAGAAATAAAACATATAAAATTAAGGAATATATAAAAATAGTAAGTAATTAAATCAATCAAATAAAATCTATACAAATAGAAGTTAATTATTATAAAGGAAACATAATAAAAAGGAGGCAAATAAAAATAGAAAGGGAAAAATTCAATAAGAGGCAACAAACACTAATCAATAAGAAAAGAAAAGTAGATATTTCATGTATTAACATGGGAAGCTATTCAATTAAGCCAAGTTAATTAACTAATTTAAAAGTGAAAACAAATCAAGAATATTTATAAAAAAGAAATAATGAACTTATGAAAATGCAAAAAAAAATCATGTAAATAGTAATATAATAATTTAAAAAAGATAAAATAAAATTTTAACAATATAAAAAAAATGATGATAGGTAATCCACATGGACTAAGAAATAAAAAAAATTAAAAATAGAATCGCAACTATGTATGTGCAAATCTTTGTATCCCGCGAAGGTAGTCCACAAACTAACCCATCAATTCAAAAATACAATCTTATTTCAAATGGTGGAATCAATAATTTAAATTAATGAATAAGTCAAGTAAATAGCGCTACCTTACAATTGAGATTGAAATCACTATGTATCATTTAAAGAAATCCTTGATCGATGATATAAGAATAGAAATAAAAGCAAGACATCAGAACTAGCTAGTTAAATGTCACAAACAGTGAACAAAAGTCTAGATTTTAGAAGAATTTGGTTTTTGAGTAAGATTTTGGGACTAGTAGGATAACTTCTAGGGTGGTTTTTCATTCTAAATGCCCTCTTTTTTCAAGGTGTATAGGGGTGTATTTATAGTGAAAATTTCAAGATAATTATGGCAGAAATCGTATTTGCATTAGGAAATTTAATTTAATTGAGAAGTAAAGTTTAAAT
>CANXYI010841214.1:0-11317 GCA_948208565.1 Hura crepitans | reverse complement strand
CTTGCTATGCATATAGAGATGATTTAATGGATAGAAAAGAGTGTGTGTATATGTAAATGAAGTGGAGTAGTGATGTTAGGTAATATGGACTCATAGGCTGAAACATATGTTAGGATATGTAAGGCACTTATATGAAGTACTAAAGTGCATGTGTGTGGTTATGTCATCATTATGAATACGAAGTAATGTGATGAGGAGCATGAATATGTCCATGATCTAAAAAATGAAATAGAAATATATATGGGCATGTAAATGATGTTATGAGGTCATATGCCGTGTTCAATAATGATGAATGTGTAATTATTAAATAAAGAATATGGACATGAATGATTATATGCATGGTTTTGGCAAGTATGTTACATGAGTATAAATGTAGCATGAAATTATGGCCTAATGATGAGTAAAGAAGGTTCCTTATACATTTATAAGTATTATAATGATATATAATTATGATTAGTAAATCAAGGCTTAAAAATAAAGTAAGTAAGAATATAATCTAAACCTTAAGAATCTAAGGAACTAAGTGTGACACAAGACTTAAATCTTGAATATGCATGATGATGATGTTTCCTTAAAATGCATATGGTGTATGATATATGAATAGTAAAGCATGAAAAATCAAGAAAACCTTAATAGTTTCCCTATGGTCATTGTTTGGCCACTCTTTTGAAAAATTAACATAACTTATGATAAATATGTGAAACATGATAAAACATGGTGAACTATAGACAACTTAGTTTAAATAGGTTGACTAGTTAACTAAAGAGATTAACAGCTACAAGGGCACTTCGGTGCTTATTCTTAGGCCTCCAAGCCATAATTTTTGCCTTTGGGCCATCATTTGATTTTTGACCTTCGGGTCACTGCTAGACTTTATGGTCACCATTAGACCTTTATGGTCATCGCTAGATCTTTATGGTTTTCATCAGACCTTTATGGTCACTATCAGACCTTTGTGATCATCAATTTCTGTTATCCAATTTCGTGATTATGTCTGTTGATTATGGGCAACTTAAATGGATAATCTAATTATGATAATAACTAGCTTAAAGGATTCATAAAGCAATGTAAATGAATGTAATGAACGACTATAATATTGAGTTGTACATTATGATGATGTTTGCAAGCATATACTTTTAAATGTCATAATTATCATATTATAGTTATGATTTTATGCATGTATTATAATGATGTAGTGAATGCATTATGCATGTATGTTTAGCATATGTTATTGTATACACCACTAAGCTTCAAGCTTAGCGCATCATTGTTTTTGCGATGCGAAGGTCAAAGAACAGATAAAAAGCTAAAGCCTCACTACAACTAGAAGATCAAGTGAAGACTTTCTTTTGGTATTTTGTTTTCTTTTTATATATTATGGGATGTATTGTGATAAGGGTACTCATATGTTGTACAAGGGATTGGGCCTAGACTTGTATTTCAAAATGTTTTGTAACTCTTTTAAAAGATGTTTATTTGGATGAATGTGTTTATATATGTATGTGATATGAATGTGAATGTTTGTTGTTTGCTATGAGTACGAGATAGATGTTGCATATAGGCGATCAGAAGGATCATAGTGGATTGTGATGTGTTGTTTGAGTGTATTTAGAAGTGTTTTTCCTATAGGTTACTATTCACTATGGGAACAATGTCCTCAATACAGCCGTTATGCTGTCAAATTTTTGACACAATAATTTCTCAAATAGTATAGCTAATTGAAGTAATTTTTATTAAGTCATGTTTTTAAAGAAAAAGTTTTTATGTTAATCAAGTTTTAGAAAGGGTTTTAATTTATATAAGTTTTTATATCAAGCTAGTTTAGATTTCAATTTGTGTGCCATCTCTAAATTGGATTCGACGATTGGGTCAGGTGAATGGTGTCACATTATAAACCTCAATAAAGCATGCCCAAAAGATAGTTACCCTTTGGTTAATTCAATAGTAAGTCACAAAGTTTAGAGCTTTATGGATGCCTAATTAAGATATCATTAAATAGCAATGTTGGAAATAATTTAGGAAAAGACAAGTTTTGTAATAGATGAAGGGTTATTTTGCTATAAAGTCATGCCTTTTAAACTAAAAAATGCTGGTACAGTTTATCAAAGGCTGGTCAATAAGATGTTTAAAGATGAAAGCAGATGAACAATTGATGCTTACATAGACAACATGATTGTTAAAAGCACATGTCAGGCAAACCATGCAACCAATACGAAAAAGGCTATGCAAATACTTAATAATTATGACATGAAGTTAAACCTCGAGAAATGTGTATTTGGTTTAAATTAGGAAAATTCCTAGGTTTATAGTAAGTCAAAGAGGAATTGAGAACAACCCCAATAAAGTAAAAACTACCTTGGATATGCTCTACCTATGAGCATAAATGAAGTGTAAAAGTTGAACGAAAAAATAATAGCCTTAAGAAGGTTTATTATGTGTTTAGCCAAAAGATGTGTAACGCCCCACAAAATATGGAAACAAAAGTATTTAGGTTAAAAGAATATTATTCTTTATTTAATAATTGAGTTGGAATTTCTAGTGTATCATATGGTGATATTAGAATAAAGATAATTTTAATAAGGATTAAAAGTGATATTTTATTTTAGTTATGTGGACCGTTGGATGGAATTTAAGGGATTAATCGAAGCCATTCAACCAAGGGGTATAAATACCCAAATATCTGCCTACAATTAGATAGACAAGAAAACGATGTTCATCGATCGTCTTTATTGTTCATCAAATTCAAGGGTTTTCTTCATAATTGGCTACGCCTTCATCAAAGGTAAAGTGCTTTTACATTATTCATTCTTCTTATTCTGAGTGTTATTGCCTATTGATGCTATTAATTAGTTTATTGGTGTTTGAAGGCTACTGTATTTTGATGAAAAAGAGGATAAGGAGGAGAGTTTGATGTATGAATCAAAAGGAAAATGCATAATTAAAGGCTAGATTGAGTTCTTTTCATCATACAGACATTATTGAGTATGTATATAATTAAAGTCATGAACTCTTTTTTGATTCTCTACTAAGATTATGCAATTTCTAGGTTTTCAAATGAACTCTAAAACTTGATGATTTGGTTTGATTAATTCATGAATTAAAGTGTTAATTGAGTGTAATTTGATGGCATTTTAGTGAAAATGACTTGGTATGGTTTCCACTGAAATTGGATGGAAAATTTGTGAAAAATAAAGGAAAATCGCGATGAACACTACTCTTTAGAAGTCCTAATAGCCATAACCCTTTAGATCACATAGTCGTGAGGCCCACAGGAGAAGATAAACAGTAATAAGCCATGGGAAAACCTTATGGCCATGAGGCTCTATTGGTTTTACATGAGTCAAGCACAACGAAAAATTAAAAATTTTGTGCAAAACCAAATAATGATAATAAGGATTTGAATAAATCAAAATGTTAAACAACAAAAAAATAAGTAGCATAGAAGTTTTACTGTTATCTATTACTTAATGATTCCTTATCTTCAGTTCACCTCACTGAGTTATTGCAAACCATAGTAATCCTCATCGATAACACCTCCAAGGTATCCACACAAGAATTAAAGTGAAGAACAACTTAATATCTAAGTGCTAGTAAGATATTCAAAAGGGAGAAGGATGAGAAAAAGAGAATCCAAAAAATCACAGGGAGAGTATGCAAATTTTCTGTTTGTTTAGTGTTTATTTGTATTGGCTAATTTATGTAGGCTATTTGTACTAAAATAGCCCTTTTTAGGTTAGATTTTAACTCTTAAAATTTGACCTAAATCTTGTTCAAGAAGGCCCACAAATTAGGCATTTTTCTATATATTGCACATGACCCAGTAATAAGGTCCATGCGCATAGAACTTTGAGGCCCTTTCTGGGCTATCTTCTGCTCTTTTAGGCCTCAACTTAAATCAGCCACAAGCATGATTTATGGTCTTTTAACCCTTAATGGTCTATTTAAAATTAGATTAAAATATACCCTTAGTTAGGCCTCCAAAGCTAGAGTCTTTCTTAACACTTAAAAAGGTAGAACTAGGTCAACTGGCTCCAAGCCTAATTTCTCTTCTTCTTCTCTATTTCTTCTCCTTTCAATTATATCTCACATCATTGAAATATTAAACACTTTGATAATCATTTCAATTCTTTAACTATGTGACCTTATGGATTTCTAAAACATGTTGGCAATAGACAGTGAATTGGAGTTCTAGTCCAACTGGGACTCTTACGGTTCAATCTCATTAAGCCAATAATTAATTCCCAATTAATAATTCACTTATGTATAAGTCTTCAGAGGTGTCTATCCACATATCAAGACCACCCAAGTGTTGAAAAGTCAAGTGGTTTAACTTAACCCTTTCATATCCAGTTATTGTGCAATTACTCTTTTCACTATACTTCGTCTCACTTAGGTTGGAGTAAGAATTTGTGTCAATTTAATGTTTAGTCAAGTATTTATAATCAAGACTTAAACATGTTAATTCTAATATTTATATCTTTATTCACAAATTACCCTTATGAATCTCATTCGCGCTTGTATTTCACTCTGATTAGAGATTCCGTGAATAAAGATATATCAAATTTGTGAGATAAACTCCTTATTACAATTTGGGTTGGTGAATCCTTTATTGATCACTCAACTAACTTTAAGTATCTTAGACTATACCTAACCTCCTAGCTATGTATGCATCACGGCATAATGAAAAGCACCGAAGTCAAAGTATACCCTTTGATACTTAAGATAACCTTAGTGATATCAAGTCAGAGGATACTTGCACCTATTGATATGATAAGATGACTTCAATGACATAGATTATGTATCCATGTGAAGATCTTATATTTGGGTTACCAATGAACTTGTTTCTTAAACAAGCATCCACATGTTAACTCTAAGTATTACTTGCTTGCAACTTGTAAGAATTGCTATTGACCAAGTTTAAGAGTATAATATGTGCTAGTTTATTTGCATTAACAATGTCCCACCATGTTAATACTATGACTATAAATCTCACATCATGAACTCTTCATGATTTCCTTTACACTGTGAAAATGATGCCAGGGACTTTATTACAAAGTTTAAGATCTATGTCAAACAAATGAGTTAATCATAAGCACTTACATAATAAAGAATGCCTTTTATTATAAATGAATGTTTAAATGTACAAAAAATATCCCTATTACAAATGCTATAGGTTATACAACTAATAGGCTCATGGGCGCTCAATCGTAGGCCCCTTCCAGTAAGGCTAAATAATGTTTTGAATTACAAATGACTTGTGATTTAATTTGCTTATGACCAACCACTAAAGTATCAAAGCTTGACCAATGTTTTGGCTATTATTCAAGGATTATATAACTTGATTTGTATCATGACATTGAAACTAAAATGAGTACGATTATGTGGTCAAAGCATGTTGACTTTCATAAAGACTTGTGTAATATGGGTTAAAGAATGAATCTTGATTATGCATGACTTCAATGCTATGACTAAACATATGAGCTTATTACAAGCTATATGATGGATTCTATGAGAAACATGCTTACATTATTTATTCACTAATATGATCACGAACTGATAAGGAGATGTTTTATGATGTTCAGATCATGACATAGTAACTTATATGATGTTGTCAAATGATATGTGACTCTAATGATATAAAGCTCGAACATAATACTTTGATATGATTACACGGACTTAGGATGAATTGTCTTTATCTATTTATATACTGTGAGTATGATATGTGTAATTAAATGATGATCAAGGTTATGAACATGATGTCCTTAACATATCTTTGTATTTTAATATGTGGTGAATCGATAAGTTTACTCTGGAGCATTTAAGCATAAGGTATGGAAGCAAATTTTACTGTTATTACTAATATGTGTTGAAATAAAGTTATATTTTCATGGGAACAATGATGATAAATGTATGCCTTATGGTGTGCTATAATACATGACATAGGCTCTTGACATGAGTTGTTATATATATGCCTTGCATAAGTAAAAACGTGTATTTATTGACATGTGACTCATAAATCATGGCCATTGAATGTTTGATGTAAATCGATAAAGACAAATGGTATATAGATACAAAATGACGTGGTAAAAAGCTATTTACTATGCTCAAAGCCTGATTATAGGCAAGTTAGGGCTATGCATTGGTCAGTTCGGTTCAATAACCGAACCAATTTAACCAAAAATCAATTTTTCAATAAATTTCTAACTGAAAACCGAATCAATTTAGCTACTAACTAAATTGAACTGAACCAAAATAATTGTGTTAGTTCGGTTTGGTTAATTCAATTAACTGAATTTTTTAATTCATGTATAAATCTATATATAAACCTATAAAAATTTAGTTAACCGAAATTTTATGGTTCGATTTTTCAATATATACCCTTAAAATTCAAATAATTTTAATTATATAATTAAAAAATATATTTTTTATTAATATTCGATCGGTTCGATTTTTTTATGATTTTTCACTTCTAAAACCGAACCGAACTGAAATAACCGAAATTTCTTAGAATAAAAATCGAATCGAATTGAAATAACCAAATTGAAAAAAATCGATCGGTTTAACCCGAAATTTGCTCACCCCTAAGGCAAGTGATATGATGACTTGAACTGATAACTATTTGTCATAAACTGTATTTGGGATTGATGGCAACCTTTATGTTATGCATTGGCTGTTAACTAGTATGATTAGAAACTAAATATGAAATTTTATTCATTGCAAATGATATACACTAATGACCACTGCAAATGATATACACTGATGACCATGAACTAATGACAATAAGACTATGGAACTATGATATAGACATGATAGAATCATCAAACATGATTAATAAGCCCTTTGTATGCTTAGACTAACTAGATAGAATTTAGATAAGTTGGTATGCCATATTAGGGGTCTTAGCACCTGCTTGCTGATACTATTAGCTCTTTGGAGTATTAATTACTGTAGGTATGGCCACTGGGTCAAGATGACACAATACATACTAACTGGCTTTACGGAGCATTATATTGTCTAGCTCTATGAAGCATTTTACTACTCTAGCTTTACAGAGCACATTACTATTCTGGCTCTACAAAGCACCCTACTGTTAGCTCTACAAAGCACTCTACTCTTTTGCTCTTCAGAGTACTATGAAACCCATTATCCAGTCTATAGTGGTCTTATAATACTTTAGACTAAATCATGTAACGTAAGTGAATATTATATGTACCTTTGAATGATAAAATGTATCAAATGAACCATGATTAACATGAGACCTAGATGATTGATAACTTTAATGAGATGCATTATCATGTGTTGCATCTAATAAAATTGTGACAACACAAGACATTGACTGAATTGGTAAGTATAGGTAAAACATGAATGGCATAATAGTATGGCATGATTGTGATGGTTTTTTGATTTGAGATTTATTGTGAATTCTTTTTATAATCTGTACTTGGAACTGAACTAAGGATTTATTAAATTAAGATATATGGACCAATGATGTTAAATGTGTATGCAATTCTTAGTGATATAAGAACATTCTTAATGTGACTAGTTATGATGATAAGAATATTTGCTTATTAGATTCATGGTGATAATGATGTGTTCTATTGGATTAACATCCTATGAATTCCTATTTTATGTGTGAAAATAAAATAAAATGCAATGAATATGTTGATGGTATTGAAAGAACTTGACTATATTGTGTTATAACAGTAAGTAGTAGGGTGAATATGAGATTATACACACACACACAAACACACACATATATATAAGATGAAAGTTCTAAGAGCTAATTGACTAATTTGAAATGCATTGTCTTGAGAAATGGAAATAGTTGATATGAGAACAAAGAGGCAAAAATGATTAGAAGTTAAATAGAGTTAATATGTATGAAGATGTGAAAATTTGACATATGTAAAGTGAAATTGTGACACCTCTTACTCAATTCGGTCGTTGTACCCAACTAAGGTGTGCACACATAACATGTTATTTGACCTTAACTTATTATTCAATGTTATTTAAAATATCTTATTAAGCATGAACAGCACCTAAATTTTTATTTTTTTCAAAAACTTTTCAAAACCAAGTTACATGTTCAAAATTAGGAATCCTCGTACCAAAATTTCAGTAGCATAACGGTTGTACTGGGCATTATCCAAAAATTTTGAACAATAACCTCTAATCAAGGAAACACTTCTATAATGTTCCATATATAATTTTCACATCTCCGTGATCCTTCTGATCACTCCAAACATCATTAACAACAACATACAGTCTCAACCTTAAGAAGAGATGTTAGTCATGTGTACATCAATTTAAAAGCATTTTTAAATACAGTTATAGATCCATTTACAATTTACAAAATACAACATACTATGGCTTAGGCCTAAGACTAATTACATTCAATATAAGAGTGCATTTACTATTGTTTATACATCTCATAACTTAACTACATTAACAAAATATACCAAAAGAAATATTCTTCTTTTGCTTGTTTGGATGTCTCGAGGCTTGGGCTCAATTGTTCTCCTTACCTATGCAGTGCAAACAAAATGATGTGCTAAGTGAATTGCTTAATGGTGTAATTGAAATAGCTATTGCAAGTAACCATATATGCATATCAATTCTAATAATGTATATTGGCATCACTTATAATTATAATAAATTTAACATAATTCATACCATGTATATGCTCCATTTAATATGAAGAAATTAACATGCTTAATTAGCATCATGATATACAAACACTTAATGTCACATATACATATTAGCAATGGGCATAAATAATACAATTATTATATTTTCAAACATATTAATCATTCGCATGATTTAAATTGTGTGGTGTGTGTAAAAGATGAATTGTACTTTAATTAAGTGTATAAGATTATTTTTTATAATGCCCGTATTAATGAGAATATAAAACCTATGGATAACGGGATTATTGGATGTAGTGACCCATATTTTGGACCTAAACGGTTGATGTACTAGCATAGACCCATGCAGTGGCCCTATGGGACCAAAACGGTGGCTGCACCAGCATAGAAAACCAAGATCATCAAATACAGGTTTTTGGGTAAGACTATAAGTGTAACCGTAACTAACATCAAGCAGTGACGTGTCTAGTAGTTGCTATCTATCCCTAGTTGACTAATCAATCTATCCATCTCTAGGTTGTTACTCATATGGGCTATTTTTATATTTCAATAATTTCATCATCATAATTTAAACTTAAATAATTCATTTTGATACTAATGTCATATCAAATTAACATAACCAGGAATATTATTTCATTCCCATATTTTGGCATTTAAGCACAAAGTCACGTGCCTTAATTATGTATACGTGCCTTACTTCTCTATATTATGCTTTCATGCACATTTTAGTATCAAAATATTCATTTCTCACTTGTAAGCAAATGTTATCAATTCCATGTTCCTTTTTAAGCATATTTATTCACTAAAAGCAAGTAGGCCATTTCGGTCATGAACATTATTCACACACTTATATTCAATGTAAAATTCCAAGTCACATTTTCATCACACATTCACTTTCTCTCTTAATGCCAATAATTTCATAATCATGTACAACTCATGTGATACTCAAGATCATGCATTACATGTATATAAACTATGTATACAACTTTGTCAACTCATACAAGTAAATATTATACTTATTACACCATCTCATTATTCACATATTTATAAACATTCATAGGTCATCAATCATACTCATTTATGTACATTACATGACCCATAACTCTATAACTATCCAAATGGCCATTTGGCAACAAGTCATATTCACACCCTCATATTTTTATTTGGTACAATATCATATTAATTTATTTCATCTTATACTTATTAATTCATAATCCATTATTAAGTGTTATTATATAGTAATTTACACATATTCATCACAATTCACACATTTTCACACAAAAGGCCATTCGACCATTTTATCTTCTCACAACTCAATGCCATTTCTTTCCTCATACATTATGCATTAATATCTCATTTTATTCTATGACCATCATTAAATATCAATTACACCTATACAACGTAATACACCTACTTTTACACACACAAGGCTGTTTGGCCATATATGCACATACACACACAACACAATATCTTCCATAATTCATTATGCATTCATAACTTATTTTATCCTATAATCACAATATACAAATAATTTTTTCATTTACATAACAAATTTCTGTTTATACACACATATACATATTTACAGACATTATGTATACATTAAAGCATGTCATAAATGCAATAATTAGATCAATTACACATACATAACGTGATTAAAATACTCCATAAAATCTGACTAAATCTTCGTTTTGCCCTTATCGCGAGCCCTATCCATTTCGATAACTGCCTATTATAGATTCATTTTAGAAAAATTCGCATAAATTCATATGATATCCAAAAATTACAAATGACCACATTTTTGGACTCTTGGGAACCTACAAATTAAGCAAAAAAATATCAGTTTTCAAAAATTCTTACCCGAATGTAAAAATGATACTATTCACCTAACCCAATTTTTAGTGATTTCCTTCAATTAATTCGCTTAAAATTGCATTTAGAGGCTATGGGAAGGGTGTATTTTTAGTGGAGTGTAGAGAATGGTGGCTTAATAGAGGTTTAATGGCATGAAAATAGAGAGAATTCTCGTTGGTGGCTGATAGTAGAGAAAGAAGAAAGTGGGAGGAGAAGTTTTTCATAGTTTGACCAAATTTAAGAAATTTTGACCATATATATTAACTGGAAAATTACTTTTTAATGCATTCTTTAATTTTTTCCCCAATTGGACCCCCTTTTAATCTTATTTGACCACTAAAAACTAAATTAATTATGGCCCCACATACTCTAAAAACTGAAACTTGAAAATCAAAAAAATAGAATTAAAATGTAGTTTTACGCGTCCTGATATTCAATAAAATAATTCTTGGCCTACAAAAATTCAGATTTTAGTGCCAGTAGACTCATTTGGAATTTTTGAGTGTTAGGTCATATAATTTTTGGAATTTTTTGAGTAACTTTAAACATAATTTACAGTTCAACTTTACCTTGGTCACTATTCACAAGGCATTACCGTAAAAACTTTCTTAGCATTTTTAACCAATCAAATGACTTTTAATTGATTTCAAACTTTGTCCAAAATTATTTTATAACTAATATTTCCATCCAGTAACTTCAGTGCATCCCGAGTCTCGAGAATACTATTCATTCCAGAAAAAGTACTATTCATAAAAGTCGAGATTTTCGGGTTGTTACATTAGTTTCCCTCTTAAAATAAATGTCATCCTTGACATTACCTA
>CANXYI010841200.1:0-12195 GCA_948208565.1 Hura crepitans | reverse complement strand
TTTTATAGTTTTATCTTTTCATTGATCAAAGATTTTTTTGTTCCTAGTTTTAATTCTCGAGCTCTTTATTATATGGGGTTGACATCTGCGGTTTCATTAAATTCACGTTCCATTAAATGGAGTCATGATAATTGGTAGCCATGATTTTATTTTGATAATGGAGTTTGACATTACCCTTCTTCAACTAGGTAATAAATGGCCAATAAAGATTGTACTATATCGTTGTTGTTATAAATTTTCCAGTTGTAATTTAGGATACATAAACACCAAAGTCCAATCTCTGTTGGGGTCCAACAAATGAGTTGATTTGAAACCCGTCAAAATGTTGTACAAGTTTGAGCCCAATAGATTTGAAAAGCTTAACCTAATACCTGTCAAAATATGAACCTTCTTTTAGTTTGACAAGGTGAACATTTGCCTCCCAACATAAACCTTAGGTTAGATGCTTTTAATTGATCAAGTATTGCAAATAAAAGGAGAAACAATTGCCTTTTTATATATTGGATATTGAGAGATTAGGAAATGAACTAGTATTAAAAGAATTGAACTTGCTCAAAATATTTCTCCAGCTTGAGGATCATTTGGATCAGTTAGACTTCAAAACTCAATTGATTAATAAGCAAAATATGCTAAACAGAATTGAACATAAAGAACTAAGATTAATAAAACCATCACATATAAAAAAGTAACCCAAAAAAAAGCTAAAAAGAAAATTAAAGAAACCTTGAGATCTTGAAATCAAATTAAAAACCTTGTAATGACATAAATAAAACAAAATAAAATAAAATAAAATAAAAACTCTGTAATGACGTGAGATCTTGAAAGATTATAAAAAAATATTTTCATATGTAATGTGAAACAAAAGGAATTCTTTTCGAAAAATAAACAAAAAGAATTAAAATTATTGTATATTAGCCATAGTGATGAATTGCATGGAAATCTCATATATTGAAGTTGAAAGGATGTGTACAGACACTTGTTGGCCCAGCAAATCATTATATTTTGCTATTATTTCACCTATAATTTTATAATTAAAAATATAATTGCTTATTAACAAAAAAAATAAAAATAAATATATACTTGTTTGACACTTGTACGCAATTTAGTCATTTAACTAATTATCTTATACCATATTATTTTCCAAAAAAGAGAGAAAAAATCTAACAGATTATCTCATATATGTATTTTGTCGTTTCATTTCGTTTAATAACATATACTGAGAGATATCAATACTAAGTACCAATTCTTCTTTCCTTTAATAAAAAATAAAAATATAAACTTTATTTCTCAATAAAAATATTATAAAAGGTTGTAAACGGTTTTTTAAATGACAAAGTATAGTACAATTAATTTAAAGAATAAAATTTAATTTTTATTCACGATATTTATAATTATTAGTTATTGATAATTAAATTTAGTATATTGATTAGTCTAATAATCTAAAAATCTGATTATTAAATGTTAAGTAGGTTGTTGTTTTAAAATAGAAGTAAAATATATTTTTTTTTACCAAATAAAAAGAATTTGATGATATATCACAAGAGTAAAATTTTTCAGTGTTAATTTTTTTTTATAAAATTCGAATTCGAGGTCTTATTTGAAAAATTAAGTGCTAAAGCACTTGAATTAAATAAAAATTGGTAATACGAATACTTTTTATTTAATAAAAAGTTAAATAATTATCAAGATAGCTGAGTTAATTCAATAGTTATCAATTATCAAATTTGGCAGAATGTGTATAATTGTTGACAATTATGCAATTAGGGCATGTCTATGCTTTTTTTCTCCTACGTATCATACATTGATTAATTAGTTAATTAATATAGAAAGCTTAAATAGATTGGCATGGTTACCCATCTTACTGGTTGTTTATTGTTGCTTGCTTTTTTATTTGATTTATTCTAGTATTTTTTTTTTATCAGAACGCATGTGAATCGATTACTTGGCATTTTTAAATTGCATGAGTTATTTTTTTGTTGGGACGCTTAACAAAGTGAATTATATCTTCAAGCCATAGGTGCTCAATCAAATAAAAAGGTGTATGGTATTGGATCTTAGAGTAACTATTTCAATATAATTTGTCTTGGTGCCTCCTTATCTACTGTAGTGCCCTTGCTTTTGATTAAACTACTTCAACTAATTTTAAGGGTCGAGTTACAAATATTTTGATAAATGTTGTTCTTCACTTGAGCTAGCATGGTATTGTGCGACTACTCGACACCACTCACAAGCTCATTTGGTATTGGCAGTAATGAGGTCCCATCAAATACTCCTTCCCATCAAATACTCCTTTAATTGAATAGCCACAGGGCCTTAATAAGACCTCTCCTAATGTATAGTCAGCTTTATACATTTTTTTTGGATACTATAATGAATAACATGAATGTTATATTAACATTATTAAAATCGATGCTTTTTATGCATATTTAAATATTTTGAATTTGTTAAGAGCAAAATTTATAATAGCTATTATTGGTAAATATTTGTTATTAGCTGTTGTTGATATTAGTTAATTTTGATAAATTTATAGCAAGAAAATTGAATTTTCTATATAAATAAAACTTTTTAATTTAAAAAAAATTGTTGACGAAAAACGTCGATGATTTTAAAATAACACATTTTAAAATAATAAAAAATTTAAATGTGCGATCAAATTGCAATCAAAATTTTGTTGCAAAATAAAAAATTAATTTTTAGAGAATTTTAATTTTTCCTTCCCATTAAATATTGGGATAAAATTATGACCATTTATGTAACATCCTTTACTCGACCTACAGTGAAATCGAGTAATGTGATGTTACCACTATACATATACTTATGAAAAGGCATGCCAAAATTTTTCATTTGATAAAACTTGTGTAAACAATCTTGTTATAGATTTAAACATTTGGATTCTTTGAAAACATCACCAAATAGGGATGCTCGTGTCGAAATTTCGGTAGTATAATGGCTACCTGGGATATTATTTAAAAATTCCTACAAATCAAAAGCACTCCTATAACTTATACTCATCAACTTCATTAAACTACATACAGTCCTCATGCCTTCACAAACATTCTTAAACACATACATCATTATGAATTACCATATTATATCACAACTTATCATCATAATACCAAAACACAAGTTGTAAGACAAAACATAAATATGAGCATACACTACTTATCATACCTACGTCTAATAGAAGTTAACTTAGACAAATTATAGTCATCCATGCGAAAGTGACAAAAGAGTAAGTTTTACATACATACTATGTTTATGCAAAGTGTAAATACATAGATCCACGTGCATTCTACCTATATACTACTTATGTGCTTAGGCTCTATGGAAGAGCATGCAAAAAGTGAGTGCCTGTGCATTACAAAAATAAGATTTTGTGGTGTTATTGATGCAATATCAATCTCTGCTCTCCTCATTAGTACCTAGACCTACACAAATGAACAACTGCACTAAGGATAGGGATCCTCAGTGGATGCTTCCTAACCTAGACAACCTTTTGTGATTATCTATATTATAAGCTCCAAGAGAAAAATAAGATAATTATACATTTATATATATAAAAAATTTAAGCAACAATAGTAATAAAGAATCACTCATGTGCTAATTCATTTGTACACTTTTAAGTTTATTTTGTTAGTTGTATGGCAATTATCTTCTATGATATCAATTTAATATATTTTATGAGTGCCAACATCATATGCTTGTAACTTCTTACAATTCCATATACAGTGGATGTGTTAACATGCCATTTGTGCCAAGTATATATATATATATACTTTTAACCACATATTAAACTTTAAAGAGTCCAATTACATTTGTTTCATATTTACTCATGATCATTATTACTGTAAATCCATTTCTCCTTATACATAGATAGGGTGCCTGGATAATGGAATAGGTGCAACACTTTCTTTCAAGTGAAGTCTCGAAGGTACAAAAGTGGCACTAACATTAATGAACAGTGCAAAAATAAACATAGCCAAAGCTATATAATAGCGCATATATGCTGGTGCACCATTTTTGGCATGTTAAACTATCCTATTAGCCATTATATAGGCATATCTTTATCATGCCACACTTTATGAACTTTTAAAGTGATTCCTTCAAAATATATTAATTTAAAGTTCTTTTCCATAGTTATAGTCATTCTTAGAGATATAATTTCAAAATATACATATTCACATATATAGTTACAAGGGTAATTCCATACTTACTTGGACTTATGTACTGTAATACCTTATTTCAAATTGCTTTTAAGCCATTACCATGATATTCACACATCTTTAACAAAACTGCAATTCTTATAACAAAAAATATAATAAAATCTAATTAACAAAATAATCATGTTAAAACTCATACGCATATATTCTTATATTAAAAATGTAACAACCTGAAAACCCCGAGTTTATAACTAGTGATTTCCAATGTTGGGAGATTAAATAAACTGAATACAAGGGAATAATGAGAAGTAAAGATTTATTTTTATGGCCAAGTAATAATGCAATTATTGGATTGTTAATTCAGTTCAATTTTTAATTATTTAGTTTGGCACAGGAAAATTTATAAATTGATGATTATTTCATAAATGTAATAAGTGGCTTAAAATAATCTTTAAAAAGAAAAGGTTATTCAAATGGCAACCAAAGGAATAAAAATAAAAAGAAAAGGACAACTAAAGTGGAGAAAAACAAGAATAGAAAGAAGGAAAGAAGATGAGGCGAAGGAGGCTGCAGCTGCTAGTAGAAGCACCGTCTTTGAACAGCAGCAGCGTAGCCTCTAAGAAGAGCAGTAGAGATTGTTATTATGGAGTTGCCATTAAGGCTATGGTAGTGGCGAGTGCTGGTGGAGGAAAAAAATAAGAAGAAGAAAACAAAAAAAGGAAGAAAAAGAGCTGGTGAAGATCAGGAAAGAGAGGAGAGTGGCGAGAATAGGACCAGTGGTTATTGGTGGCGAAAAAGGTAGTGTTGGTTGTAGAAGCCTGATGAGCAACTGCTTCTATAGGCAGTGACATCAGTTGTAGAAGGAGAAGACATTGACAATAAAAAAAATAGAAGAAATAGCGGCGCACCAAGTTGCTAAAAAATAATAGTAATGCAACAACAAGGGCTATTGCTGCTATCTCCATAGCTGATGGGAGCTGATATAAGAGTTAGAGTAGGGGAGGGCCGATGGTGGAAATTCTAGGACCTGTAGCCATTGATGAAGGTTGCTAGAATGACCAACAGGGAATGAAACTATAGGCTTATTTCAACAATAGTTTTAGCTATGATTTCAGTGTCAAGTAAAATTTCTTGGTCCTTTTTTCTCTGTTACATATTTTAGTAATGTTTAAAGGTCTATTATGAGTGCTAACTGATGAAGTAGATATGAGGATAAATTTTAATTAATTAAGATAATGGTGTGAAGCAATATAAATGCAATAAAGGCTGCTGCAGTACAAGGGGGAATTCCGCAGCAAGCTTGAATTTGCTCTTCAAGAGTTTTAATACTATGTAGATTATATAAAAAGAGTGTGCGCTGAATATTTAAGTTATGTTGGCTATTTCTAAGGCTGTGATTGAAAAGTTAAATAGTAAAAAAGTTTGAGAATGGGTTTTAATAGACTGTAATTGTTCTTGTATTTGCTACGGCTTTTGAACAAGGCAAAATGACGAAAATTCGAGGTTTTTAGAGGATGTTAGTGGCTAAAATTATTTGGGACAATATGCTTGCGGATGAGAATGGCTAAGCACTTTTGATAAGCTTTAAAGAGGTAAGTATCCAAGTTTAAAATGTTACATTTCAATAACACATATGCTTGTAAAATTTAAAGAATGATTGTCACATAGGTGTGTATATAATGTCATTTTAACTATACATATATTTATAATGTTGAGCCTAATATATACATATTTATGTGTGACTAATTGGTAAATGCACTAATGTACATGAATGCCAAAATGAATTACGTAAAGTGTTATGTACAAGTCATGAATGAAGGTAGTGTTTTATGGATTAAGAGATGATAAATGCCTAAATGTATGTATAATGATCAAGTTAGATATTGTTGAATGTCATAAATATGTGCACAATAAGTAGTTATTAGTATATCTTAAAATATATAATGTAAATGTTTATAGATTATGAATAAGGAATGGCATAAGAGAAGTAACATGCTTATTTTATGATGTTATTGAAATATGAAATGCTACCTAATATAAGCATGATAGGTTTTGTGGGGTAAAGTAGGTGCTAGTAATAAAGTGTATGCGGGTGCCTTGACATTTTGAATGAGCTTGTTTAAAATACATTAGTCATGAAAGTAAAGTTTTAATAGTGCACAAATTAGGCTTATTATGAGATATTGATGATATATATCGTAATCATATTAACAAAACGAACTAGGTGCAATTGAAATGATTAGTAATAATTAGGAGATGCCTCATGATATTGTAAATGAATGATGATGAGTATGTTATGTTCATATGATTAACAAGGATGATTAAAGACATGTATAGAATATGAAATAGAATGTAAAAATTCAATAGAAATCATGAAATTCCATAATGTGTTTATTTTGTCATAAATGCTTGGAAATGTTTTATACCATAAATATTATGTATTTAATAGATCACATGACTTATTATAAGCATATTAAAGTGATTAATATGACAAGAATGTTATGAATTCGAGTAGGGGTGAGAAATGAGCTTAATGATGCATAATGCACATAATATGGAACATGATGTGGATTAAAAAGTTAAAACTAGAAATTTAGGTTAAATAAGCCTAAATTGTGATTAATTGGCATACTTGATATGCTAATATGTGAATAAAAAAATAAGAGAATACATTAGAGATACAAAATGATTAATATGTACATTATGTTCGTTATATATGCATAATGTGTAAAATGCCTTTATATGTGTTTATAAGAATAGGTCTCATGATTTTTGCATATCAATTATGCTTGCATAATGTACGAGTGGAATGGGGAATATATGGTCATTTTCATGAGTATGGCTAAATTTACCAAAAAGGCATGGGGATCCATGATTTAATGTCATGAACTTTATATGCATTTATATATGTATTAGAATAATAGTGGGTGGTATGGTTGAGGATGAAAACTAGTTTGAGCCTATGAAAGCTTATATGGATGAATGGCCTAGAATCAGGAATATGCATGATAATTCACAAATCAGGAGAGCTATAGTGTTTGCATGTTTTAATTCACCTATTTGAAAATGAACATGATTAATGTCATGAAAGAAAAGAAGTTTAAGACCTAAAATAGTTTTAAACTTGAAATAGCCTTAAAAAGGATTCTTGAAAACACATTATGCCATAACATGAGAATTTGATGTCTTAAAAGGCATAAATTGACCTAAAAGGGATTTATAAAATTAAAGAAGTATGTATAAGTTTAATACATGCCAAAAATCCATAAATGAGATGGATGTTGTGTTTAATTGTGCATAAGGCACTAATATGGCATAATGATGTGTTAAAATAAGCATAAATGCTGAAAATGATGTTTTCAATGAAAATATATAGTTTTAGGCATGCAATGGCTAAAACTTGCAAGTTAAAAGCTATATGAGCTTATTTAATGAGGTGAAACTAAGTAAAATGAATTTTAGCCCTTGAGATGCTACAACCTAGGAAATGGATACGTTGACTGGTCAGCTAGGGGATATAACAGTTGCTAGGGTACTTCAGTAGTTAGATAAGGTCCAAAAGTACACTTGTAGTTTACCTACGGATATACTTGCTGTGATATTTGGATATAGCGGATGTAGCCATCGATAAAGGTCTCATTAGGGCCACTGCATTGAGCATATACAAGTGTAGCCATGTAAGTCAAATTTGACACTACACAATTATATAGGTGCAGCTGTGTAAGTCATGTTTGACACTGCACAACTATACTGGTGCAACAGCCATCAGGTTTAAAATGTAGGCCATTATGTAAGTTACAATCCTATTATCCATAGGTTTAGGGTTATCTCCATGGGCATAAGTTAAGATAATAAGGCAAAACAACAAATTAACATATAATGTATGTCATGACATTTATATGATAGATAAATGCATGCATGAGTTAAAAATGATAAAATTTAACTATTGGATGACATTGTATGTTTGTTTGCCATACAGGTATGACATGGATATGATTGCACATGATAAATGTCAATTGGTCATGAATATGACACATCCCCATTTGCATGAATAATATGCAATATGTAAGTTAATAATGTATGTCTTGACATTAATATGACAATCAAGAGCATGTATAAGTTGTTAATAGCTCATTTTGATAAGTTGATGATTTTAAATGATTGTTTGTTGTATATATATATATATTAGATGTTATGTTGCATAATATATGTTTTCTAGCATGATACAATCTGTTGTATGGATTCATGCATTGTTTCCATATATTTATAAATTTGATATGTGCAAACATGAATGTGTTGAAAGGATAAGGCCATGATGTTGTAGGCATGAATACCTAATTTTAAAGATATGATGTTTTTATTAACATATTTTATATAAGCCTTACCTTAATGTATATACTTAAAGGTAGGCTTAGATATATACCCTTATATGTGAAATTTTAGATACATATATGACTTTATATCATAACTATGTATTAATTGGAAAGAGAAGGATTAAAATGTATGGCATGAAGATATAAATGTGTGTTGTTATAACATAGTAAACTTGGATGCATTGTTAAGCAAAATTTTGCTTAGGGCATCAGTGGTTTTGGACATGCAGGTTCAGCATGGATTTTAGAGATGGGCAATTGCCATTTATAGGCACTGGTGGTGAAGAACTTAGAGAAGCAAAGAATAGTGTATAAATGACTAGTATTATGTGTATAGTTTTATGGTTTGTATTTATTTCCTCAAGGATATGATATAAGCTATGTATGGGGTTGATTAAGGTCACATAATGATGTAATTGATTAATTTATAATGTGGATGTATTGTGAATGAGTGAATTGCTATAGTTTGATATGAATGACAATGGTAGTATGTTAAAAATGAATTGTTGTGATAAAAAGGATCACAAAGGTATAAGGATGGGTCTTAATATATTTATGAAGTGTTTTCACAGGTTTTAAAATTTTTAGAAAGTGCCTCGGACAATAGTTATGTTGTTAGATTTTTGGCACAAAAGTTATAAAGGTTTTAGACTATTGGTTATTAGTTTATGGTTTATTATCTGTAGTCTTATACTTTATTTGACTATAAGATACATATTTGAGTTATAGTGATAAGTTAAGTAGGTTCGATTATAAAGATTTATGTGACACTTCTTACATAGGTCTGTCAACCGAGCTGGTTAAGGGGCGCTTTAAAAATTCGTTTAATAACTTCAAAAAATGAACCTCAAGAATTATAGTCAATTTCAAGCTCCATACATTTCGGCCATTCTTTGGATTTCAAGATTATGAAGGAAATATTTTACATGGAGCACTATCACACATTAAGTACTTATATTAATCTAATATAACACTACATCTATGTCAATAACCCAATATTTCTTCATTTCTACAACCAATTTTTTTGGCCTAACCCATACATAACCCAAAAATGGTTATTCCAATTACATGTAAATAATCTTCAAATCTCTACTTAAGTTTTAATGTTTATGCAATCATTAAATATCATAGATTCAGGTAAGCACTTTAATTTCTATAGATTCACATATTTTGACCAAGGGGTAAAAATAATCAACATGTTTATTGCTATCAATTAAAATTATACATAACTATATAAATACATAAAAAGTTAGTTTAAAGAGTTACAAAATTATTTACAACATAGATTAGGCCCAATCCCTTAAATTACACAAGAGTGCCTTTATGATGAATACATCACATAATATACTAGATTAAGCAAAACACTAAAAAGTAATCTTCTCTTGATCAACTTGCTAAATATTAAGGCCTTAATTATAATTTATTTCTTTAACCTACACATCAAAAGACAACGATGCACTAAGGAAATACTTAGTGGTGTATTCAATATAACATATGTATATTCACATGCCCAACATGTGTCTTTCATCTATTGAATAAAAGAAATGGCATCATAAGCTTAAATGTGCAAAGCATATAATATTCAAGCAACAATGCATAAGCTATAGCCTATAAAGAGTGTAATGATCTCTTGTGCATACTAATTATAAACATAAATATTAAATTTAGCTCATTATTGTCATGCCTAAACTTTACTTCAACTACATACTTAGTTACATATTTTAGAATGCTTATAATATGGCCATACATAAAAGACAACTATCCAAAACTGGATAATAAGACTAACTGTGCATAATGGTCATATTGGTGCTTGAAGGCCATACTCAACTTGTAAATCGTACTAAGACCTGAAGGTTATAATAGTGCTCGAAGGCTATACTTATACCCGAGGGTACCTTAATGGTTGCTATCTCTTTCTAATTGATTAGTCAACCTATCCAATTTGAGTTGTCTAATTGTATGGGACATTTATCATAATTATTTAGATTTCTCATTATTAGCATGATTTAAAGTGAACTTTATAATTATCTAATTTAATGTATAACTTTATAAAATGCCATCATATGTACTTTATTATTAAAACATAACATGTCTTATTATTAACTTATTACATCTTCATCATACTTATATGCTTAAACAAGTCTTGCTTTCTTTATATGTGCATAAAGGACCAAACATCTTGCTTACTAATAGGCCTTTTAGCCATAACCATATAATGCACATTCTTAACATACTTATCTCACCATGCCCCTCACGGTGTAGGCATGTTCACTTGCTCATTTCCATCATCACTTTATTTTCTTATTTTGAATTTACACTTACTCTCATGTTATGAATAATGCATACATATCATCATATTACTTAATTATGGTAAATGATAAATAAAGAAAACATACCTCAATGTCATCATCCATACTTATAATGGTTGACATACATACTTTGGCCATTTTGTCCTACATATCATATCATGCCTCATGCATAAAAGTTATGGCACTAATATCACACAAGTATCACATATACTTGAATTAGCTCATTTTAGACATCATACATAATACATCCTTTTTAAACCATTACAAGTGATATACATAGCCACTATAGACATTATAAGTATTTTAGCCAACTCATGGTTTTTTAAGTAACCAAATTCAATAATTAATAACATCATTCTCAAGCTATTTCAAATGTTATAATTACATACTTATGGACTCATAAGGTTTTCGGCCACTATATAATGTCATAACCTAACCTAATCAAGTTATTAGAATAACTTTACATAAAATAAACATGAATTGCTTCATAGTCATAAAAATCAATTTGTTAAGCAACACATTGCACTAAAACAACATGTCATCAAGTCATCCTCATAGGGCATTCGACCTCAACATGGAAGGAGCCTCAAACAACTAAATTCATTATCATACTATTAATTTTGACATATCTTATGATCAATCTTGCTAATAGTTACACAATTCAATCAAATTACACATATTAGCATTGTTCACATACTACCATACACACACTTTTTATAACATCACACACATATAATGTATATGTTAGGTTGAAAACACTTACAAATGGACCAAAATACTCCACTTAAACTTACTTATGCCTTCTCTTTTCCCTTTTTCTTCCTTTGCTCACTTTCCTATACATAAATAATTATAGGCATAATGTAAAAACCCATAATAAATCATAGAAGCTTTAAAACTCTAATCCAACCTTATAATTGTGCTCTTGGGCACTCAAAGATACTTAGAAAAATATGAAACCAAAAGAAAACTTACTCTTTAGATTTTGGGTCATTATTCACCCACATGTTCTTCCTAAAAATCCACTATAGATTTCTTAATACTAAGGTGTTTTAGAGGTTATGAAGGGGCCAATTTATGGCTTGGATATGGAGGAATGAGGCTTTATTGGAGAAAGTGAAGAAAATAATTGGTAAGGGTCCTTTATGGCTACCATTGGTTTAAAGAAGAAAAGAGGAAGCAGAAAATGCCTCTTATTCCTTAATTAACCCATTTAAAACACTTATTTTGACCTTTAACTTAGTTAAATAAAGGAATGGTCAAGATCTCTATTTAATGATCTAATAGCTATTTTTTAACCTCAATTCCATTCTTCACTTTTTTAACATTTTGTTCCCCAATTAAACCCTTATT
>CANXYI010841034.1:0-11547 GCA_948208565.1 Hura crepitans | reverse complement strand
GAAGTATCAAATAAAGAGAAAGTACCAGCTATAACGTTCAAAGCCTCTATATCCTCTCGGGCATGTATGGCATACTGCTATGCCAAAGCTCTAGTCTCTGGTCTACCTTTTTAACTAGTAGTAGTTTACTCCTATCTCAGGGGTCTCAATGATCTGCCAGCTATAGCAGCAACTGAAGCTTACATCTAAGCTGTCTCGATTATCCTCTAAGGGCAATCTCTTCACCATTGATCTCATGAACTGCAAATAAAACATGTTCCTATCTTTAGCTAACACTGACCCCCATGCTATCTCTAGTAGGTCTCACACATAGGTAGTGCACCCCTAGTAGTGGATGTAAGTGCACTAGATGCCTGCTATGATGAAAATAGTCAAGGTCTAGTAATGTACCCCTGACCAATTCTTTATGAAAAAGCCTATCTCTGTGATTATGTCTGTTGGCCCTATTGCCTTTGTGGCTATTGACTCTACTAAAAATCCCTCAACTTCTTGCTCCCACCTAGAGCTAAACTAGACTAGCTTGCTCTGAAAGACCTTTTTCTCTCAAACAAATCTATTCTCTCCTAGACCATTTCCTCCATGTTGTAGGCTACTGCTACTAACTTTGAAAAATCTTTGATCTCGGAGGTGGAAATTCGCATCCTAATCTCCATATTGAAGCCCTTCTCTAACCTCTTGCACTTCTCCTTATCATTTGGGAGAAACTCTGATGCATAGCTTCTCAGCCTGTTGAAGTCCTTCTCATACTCTAAAATTGACTTGTAACCTTGCTTCAGATCAAAGAACTCATGCCTCTTCTTGTCTATGTAGGAGTTTGGAATGTATCTTTTCTTGAACTCCTTCTTAAAGAAATCCTATGTCAATTCATCAGTTGATTCTCTCTCTTCAGTTTATTCCACCAATTGAATGCTTCTTCCTGAAGTAGAGATGTGGCACACCTCATATACTCTCTTCCTAGGCACTCTAACTCCTCTAATATTCTAGTGATCCTCTCCAACTAGTACTCAACCCTGGCTGTATCATCCTTGTAGGATCTTAGAAAATCTACTGCTCCTAGCTTTCTGATCCTCTCTAAGTAAGTCTTATGTGGAGCTAGAGGAGCTAGTGGAGGATTTACTATTATAGGCACTGGAGTTGGTGCTACAGTTTGTCTTAACAAATCAATTATCTTTTGTAGTAATGCCAGGGAAGCTTGTACTTGAGGCTATGGTGGTGCCTATCTTTGTGCCATGTCACTAGGGTCTGGAGTGGCCACACCCCTTTCTGGTCCATGTATCATTGTGGGTGCATAGCTTGCCACCTCTTCTCCCCCCTTGGGTGGAGTTCTATCACTCATCATGCATGACTATATCAAAACACAAAGGTCAACATCAAATAGTGTAGCTTGACTTAGACTGACATCCTAGACTTATGCACTCATGTATAAGATGCCTAGGAATGCCTAAACCCACTCTGATACCACTAAATGTAACACCCCCTACCCATCTCTACCTAAATGAGTAAGATGTGTCACTTATCAGTGAGGTCACTCATCATAGGATTTCCTCAGGGGCCTTTCATTTAACTTTTACCCATCTTTGATCAAGTTTAACCAAACCTAGTCTTAAACTCATTCCTATAAATTATTCCCTAATTACTATATATTTTAATATGTTAAAATATCTATCGGGCACTATTAGACATTTATAAAAATTCAGGTAGCATAACGGCTGCCTTGGTAACTAGCCCAAATTTAAATTGCAAAGAAAAGCACTTCTAAATCATCATCCAACCTTATACCCCCTTCGAGACCCTCTAGTCCACCAAATCACAGTTAATCTCAATATATTCAACAAACCAACATAAGGTCCCAGATCCATTAACATGCAAGCATGTAAAAATAACTATTCAATTACAAGAAAAACTATACATACATTCATTTAGTTAAAGATCCTTATACATACATTATTTATCCCATAATATCTATATATACCTAAGTGCATTATAAATTTAAAAGACAAAAAGTAAACAAAAAGTACTAACAGACTTTAGCAGCTACACTATCAATATTGTCTGATGTTAGACTGCTCTCTATCGACTACCTGCACATCAAAACACTAACACACTGAGTATGACACTCAATGGTGGATTAAACTAAACATACTATGTCATGTCATACAAAATGCACTATACAATGTTTCGCACACAGAAAGTCATTCCTATAACTCTAAGCTTATTACTTTTTTATGTTTACTTATCTGTAAATCTTTGCTTTTTTATTAGTTACTATCATTTATTACTTTACAAGCCCAAACCATATAGACTACACTTTACGACGTTGAACAGCAGGATGTATCCTATGTAATAGCCCACTTTTAGGGCCTACATAGCTACACCTACTTTTTTCGATACTCAGAGACCTAAACTATACTGTAGTAGATAGCGAGGACATATTTGTAGTCCAAGCCTAGTACCTACACCTGTAGTAATAAGCATTTGTAATGGATACTTAAGGACTTATCCGTAAATAAATCCCAATCCATAATAACAACCTGTAGTGCAATGGTTCATCATGAAACCTAAGCGGTTACACCTGTCGTAACCTGTAACTAGCAATGGGCCCTAGAAGGATCGACTACCTAGTAGCTGCTCTAACCCTAGTTAATCAGTCAACCCAATCAGTGGGTGCCTAACTGATAGGCCAATTACCATATTTGACTATTATTATTATGATTTTACCATTTCGTTACATTTTATGTCAATATTACACAAGCTGTTGTAAGTTTGCCCATAGTCGCAAAGTTACTATTCATTTGGTCAGTTTCTGCAACTGGCACTATTCATTTGATCAATTTTGCCATTTATGCTTTTTATTGTCTATATCATTCAAGTTATTTTTCCTTTCACTTTTATACCCCATTATTACTAATATAAGGTACATTATATTGACATGCCTTTGGTCACATTTCTCACTCAAACACCTTTCATTTTCATGACTTATAATGTACTAAATTTTTAGGTCACTTAACTTGTGATTATTACATTTAAATTACACATATATGCATCCATTTCTTAAACATTCATACCTTGCCCATTTTAACCCCAGTTTTGGCCGCCATAGGTGCATACATTTACACATGAATTCTTATTCAATTTAATTTACAAACCTTGTTAATTTAATACAAATTACACTATTATAATGTTTAATTACTTAATTACATACATGTATACCATATTACCACATATCCATACAAATGTACACATGTACACTTAATCAAACTCAAATGGCATAATGCATTTAACTTAATCCATATACGTAGGGTGCGTTCACACCCTTTCTCCACCACTTGAACCTTGATTTCCAAGCTCTCTCTCACTTAAATTATTTCCTTTTAACATACACCAAAATTGACTTATAAAAATCCTAAAAAATTACCTATAACTCAAATTTGAAATCTAAAACTATAAAGGCTCTTAGAATTGCCTAAATTACCTATACCAAAAATAAAAAAAATGGAATTGAAGCATTTTTCCTTACTTTGTGCACTATTCACCTAAGTGGTGAATTATGCAAATTTGGCCTCCTTTCTTGCAATTCTTGCAAAAATTGAGATGTAGGAATGGTGGAGGCCTGATTTATATTAATTTTAGGTGGAATTGTGTGGGATTTTAGAGAAAGAAAAAGGCAAAAATGGCAGCTTTCTCTTGGTAGTGGCATCAGCTATAGAGGTTTGAGGAAAAAGATGATGATTCTCTTAAGTGCGGGCTGATAACATATGATTAATAAGTTACAAGGGATGGGCTGGATCTATTAAATTAGGCCTAATGAGGCCTAATTACTTTATGTACACAATATGTCACTTTTTTGCCCCAAAAATTCATAAAATATTATATAGTTCTCAGAAAATTTCCATTTCAGTTTAAATTCCTCAATTAATGGGCTAAGGTCCATGTAAAATTTCAACTCAAAATTCCACCATTGACTTTTTGGCACTATTCACGGCCATAATAAAACACATTGAGAAAAAAATATTAGTTGACCTTAGAAAATTCTAATTCTTTCTCCATTATACTTAGTGGAATTTTTGAGGTTCAGGATATGATATTTTTAAGATCATCTGGGCACATTCTCAAAAGAGTCCTAGCCTGACCTCATTTTATCTCTGTAAATAATAGTTCTTGACTTATTATTAATTATTAGTTCTACTAAAATTTTCAATCCCTTACTTTTCCCTATTTTTAGGCTCATCAAAAGTTTTATGACCAATATGCTAGTCATCAAACTCGAAATGATCACTCGCACCACAGGGAACATCACTCGGTCCTAACCAGTACTATTTATAAGACTTTAACTGTCGGGCATTACATTTGGCATAGCCATTAATGAGATTATGATGCATGCAACTCGAGGAAAATAACCATATAAATAGTGCAAATAACCATATCAATAGTGACAATAATCATTTAAATAGTGCCACTTTTGTAAAGTGACTTTGTAATTGTGTATAAAGTAAGTATATGGAAATAACCTAAAATTATGTATTATTAACTTGAATGTTAAGTTGATAAGATGATTTATAACTAAATAAATAATAAGTAGAGTTAGCCCATTAGTTAGACATAGATTGGATAGGTTGACTGGTCAGCTAGGGATTAACAGCTTTTAGAGATATTATTCCTTCGAGGCTATTATTTGGATGATTATGATGGTAGCTATAGCCGTTAAGGTCTTAACTTGGGCCACTGCACTATATGAGTGTAACCACGGGGGTCCCAATATAGGCCACTACACTAGCTATATGTAGCTACCGAGGTCTTTATATAGGCCACTGCACTATGTAGGTACTGCTATGGAGGTTCGGATGTAGGCCCCTGTACTGGGAAGGTGCAGCTATTGAGGTTTTGAGATAGGCTACTACACTATGTGGGTGTAGCCATAGTGGTTTTGAGATGAGGCCATTACACTAGGTAGGTATAGCTACCCAAGTCCAGAATGTGGGCCACTGCACAGTCTAGATTCCCTTTTTATCTAGTGTCTTTAAGTGTCATCTATCTAGTGTAGGCTAGATTCTAAGGTGAACAATAAAGTAGATAATAGAAATAACTCAATATTTCTTATTATAGATAACTATTATGGAATGAAAACATAGAATTTAATAAAAACATGACATTAGAGACATTAAAGAATGAGACAGATGAATAATGTAATATTATTTTATAAAATTACACCAGTATGTTGCATTATCGTTTTTAATATATATGATGCATGTATGTATGCATGATATATTTGATTGCATGAAATTCACCCTTGGGTTATATACTCAGCGTATTTTTGTTTTAATGCGCATGTCATTAATTATGTAGTTGTCTAGCCTTAATGTCATTTTACAATGTAATAGACAAATATTTTGACGGTATTGTTTCTATACTTGTCATGATTATGTAGTAAGGCACTCATGTATAGATATGGAGTTGGGCTCAGTTAGAGTAAATATTCAATGTATGTAAATTATGTGACTGAGGCATTACTGAGTATGTGGGATGAATCATTATTTATCTTTTATGATTATTGTGGGCCTAAGGCCCTATTTATTGATGATTGTGAACTGTTGCGTGTTGATATATGGTATTGAGGGACTAAAAGGGTCTAGGAGATGATGAATAAGTTGAGTATGATTTTAGAAGTGTTTTTGTAGGTGTATATTTTAGGGTTGTTACCTAGGTAGCCGTTATGCTACCCAAATTTATGTAAAATGGATAATAGGTGTAGAATATATTTTTATCGAAATAAAATAGTCAATATAAGAAGGCTATATGGAAATATTAATGAAACTGCTTGAATGAATAAGTAAAACGGATGATGTCATAAGTGTTAAATGAATTAAGCTTATGGAAATCTAAGGATGGGTGACCAGTAAGAAGTGGCATTCCTTGTCTGGTTCCTTTAGGAATGGGCAAGGGGTGTTACATATAAATATTGTAAACAATGTGCATGTACATACCATCTTATTCCATATCAAAAGCACAATACTTACAATTACACTTCATTTTGATCATATATGCCATTTACATCTCTTCATAAGCATATTTAAGTAGACAGTAACCTCTAATATGTTAGCAAAATCTACCACACATTAATTAAACACATAATACACACATATTTAACCTTTCCATGCCTTGAATTTTGGAAACACATAAAATTATTAGTTTTTTTAGCATATTAAACTTGGTTACTTACTGATAGGTTCAAAAAACCATTTTCAAATTAACCAAATCTTCATTCCCTTAGCTTTGGCTCCTATTTTATGTCTTTAGCATGTAATAGGGTTTGGAAATTTCCCTTGGTAGTAATAGACTACTACACTTGTGGATAAGTTTTGTATTACTCTCGACTAATTTCTACTAAACACTCACTATAGTTCCATGAAAAACCATAGTTACCCATAGTTATTGAACATGCCTATATATATGTAATGTATTTTACATATACTTTTCCCATAGCAAATTTCTTGAATGTTTTGTGAAATGTAATTATAAATCCATCCCTGCACATATAACTTTAACACAAAAAATTCACTCATTTAGGTGCAAAATCTACGAAGAACATAGTTATAGCTATTATCTTGGCTATAGAATTCCAATTATGTCTTCTTAAAATACTTCAAAGCAATAACCATTAATTGCTATTTGAGAGTAGTAAGCTCTTACTACATTTCACATTGTTCTCATCCTTTACAGACAGCAGCAAACATAGCTCTACCTTAAACTCTCTCCCTATAACACTCCTATTTACTGCAATTATAGAATTTAACTTCATAAACCCTGCCTATTCTGTATTTTGCCATAATTCCCATGCCTCACTTTATTGCACCCTCTATAAAATATATCTATAGTAAAGCCTAACCATAATAGCCACCAAAACCTGATGTCCTTAACCCCTTACTCATTGCTAATACAACGAATATACATATACACATACAATCGAGTCACAACAACACAACATGCATATTCGTATTAAATCAAACAACAACCAAAAAATTGAGCCTAGATTTTTTAACATCTTTATAACCAAAATCTAGAAATAGAAATAAAAAGTGTTAGATGGATTTTGTATGTGATTTCTATAAGAATCTGAATTGTTTATTCTTTCGAACCCTATAGCAGCCACTTTTTGTTGCCTTTTTAATTTTCTCCAGTTCATGCTCTCTAACTTTCAATTCAAATTGGAAATTCCACAATTCCATTTCCATTCTTTAATTGAAATTACTTGTTGTTCCATTGCCTCAAATTGCTCTCCATGTCGCCACTATAGAAATTTTGACAACAACACCCTTCCTTCTAACTGAACAAAACATACACCCATTTATTATTCACTTTCAAATCTCTTTTAAAATCATAATTTTTGTATTCTCCATCGTTGCTTGCTATTGGCCTCCTCTCCCATTTTGAACTTCTCTTCTATTATTGATTGCTAATCCCTTTTCGCTTCCTTTCTTTCTTTTCTTTGTTCTTTTCTTTTTTTTTTCTGCTTTTATATATATTATTTATTTTAAGTGGCTACCCTAATATTTTAAATTATCTTGATTAAAATGCCCTTTGATCCACTTTTAAAATGCCTTTTTAAACCACTTTTTTTTTACATTTATTTCCAATTCTATCCTTATTTTTTTGTATTTCCTCTTTTAAAATTTAATAACCTTTCTTCATCTCCAAAAATTTTTATTTCAATTCAAGAAATTTGTTTAGAATATTTAGACTTCGGGTCATAGAATTCCCAAATTAATATGAGCAAAAAGTCAAAAATTTTGGTTCAGCTCGAACTAATATTAAACTACTATAAAAGCTTTTGAACCATTTATAACCCACTTAATGATCTCATTTCCATATCAAAATTTGCCCTTGTTCTCTAATTAAACTATCCTTTCATTTGGTCTATTTATTATCCCGAGCAATAGGAATACTATTCACACCCTAGGAAACTCGATTTATTAAACCCTAGGATTTTTTGGTTATTACAAACTTATAAAAGGAAAATGAGATATTTGAAACCCCTAAGAAAAGTCTAAAAGGGGAAGCATACACTTAGAATTTCGAGGATGAAATTCCCTAAAGAGGGAAAGGTTGTCATAACCTAACTTTTGATCCTCTTTACATAAGAATAGAAGGGGAATTAAAAGAAAATAGGAGGAATAAAATAGATGTATAGACCAAGTAAAGTTGGTTAGTTGAATAACTGAGTAAAAAATGATGAAAGGGTAAAAAGGGACTTTCATTAGAAAGTAAAGGGAAAAATTGGAAATGCATATTTGGTGGCCATATGGTGAAAGCACCACATGTAATAGGATGAGAAATATGAATTTACTATGAGAGAAACATGAAAATGTAAAAAAAACAAGCTCCAAGAGGGGGCCTAATTAATAGTGCATCCCGAGCCTTGAATAATGCTTCTCGAGCCCAAATAAACCCAACCCTAGATGAAGGGTAAAATTATCAGAAGAATTATGCTGTAATTTCAAATGATAATGAGATTGTTTAGGTTGTTAAAAGTCAAAAGCAAAGTACGAGATCTGATCTAAAATAAATTGTAAACTATTTAGAGCTGGATCAAAAATTTAGCAAGTAAATCGAGTCAACCAAGAAGCTAGACATCATGATTGTCAAGTGTTGCAAGGAGTCTAAAAATCATACAGTTGAAATTTTTTTAATATTTAAAAAATTAAAAATAAATTGGGGAAAGAATAGGAAATAAAGAAATAAAGAAGAAATGGAAAAGAAAAAGTAAGGATTTTGTAGGGACTAATTTGGACCATTAGGTTGAATAGTATCTAATGAAATCCTAACGCTATAAGTTATCAAATATGATGACAAAAAATCTACCACATAATCATAGAGACAATTAATGAATAAATATTTTTTTTTGATTTTATGTAGGATGTTATTTTAGCCCTAGGATTAAATAGAAGCACATGAATTCTAAGCCATCCAAAGTGAACTAAATAATTAATTATAAAAAATAATATATGAAAAATTAACAAGTAGTTACACATAGAGTAAAATCCTATGATACAATTGTCCTTTAACATTTAATCACTAATATTTATGCCCTAGTATAAATACACTAGAGTAGTATCATTTTGAAAGGCTAGAAGGATGAAAATACCTCATCTCCCTAAGAAAATATGTAAGCCAAAATATGTAGGGACACTTCTCCACCTTTATTTTTCATTCTTTTCTCCATTTTATCCTACAAAAATCAATCTCAAATGATGGGTTACAACTTCTACTCTCCTTTTATCAAGTAAATTTCGAGCTTAAAGGCTTTTATCTTAAGAAAGGATATGAAAAATGTAAAAGCTAATTGAAATAAAAAGGTGAGATATTAATTTCTCATTGAATTTAATGATTATGTAGATGAAACTAATTTTAAGTTCATCATTTTCAAGTTGATTTGGTGATATGAGTTTGATTATACTTTTGTTAAAAATGTTTGTGAGGATTACTATTATGAAAAATGAAGTGTAGGGGAATTAATCATGGAAATGCAAGTGATAATATGGCAAGGTGCAATTTATGGAATAAAGTTTGATAGAGGTAAGTAAATTTCCTTAGAAAATTTTGATCTAAATATAATACTAGGATATGTGAATTAGTATTTGTTAAGATGATGAAATAGTTATATAGAACTAGTTAATAATACATGAAACGTAGTTTAAATTAAGATAAATTATGTAGGGAGCTTATATGTTGGGCGAAAATATATTAAGATGTTATATGGCCTAAATTATTTTTGTAAAAAATGAGAATTTTGATTAAGATGCATATGAATTATAGTGTAAAGATATTTACAATAAGTGGTCTAAATAATAGAAATAAAAAGGTTATAAATATTTGGAAAATTATAGGGAAGGTACGAGTTGATTTTATTGAAATTTAAAGTTAAAGTTTAAAATATATGATATGGAAATAAAATGAAATGTGAAGAGAAATGATTATTAGGATGATATGTTTTAAGAACTTAATATCTATGGCCAAAATAAAGATTCAAGTATAGGTAATTGGATATAAGTATTTACTTGAAAATGAACGTTAAGATGGATCAAATTAAAAGTTGGAAACAAGGATGAAGCATTTAAAAGTTCAAATTTTAATTAGTAAAGGATTAAATAAATTAAGTGCCCATATTCAAGTGAAATGAGAAATGGAATTGAATTATAGTAAATAAAATGAAATATTGATGTAATGGAAAACAAAAAAGAAAAAAAGAGAGAGAATGAGGAGTTAATAATAAATAATGAAGTATAAGTTAGAAAAAATATGATATTAAGGAAAAAATTAAATAAGGGAAGAGAAATAAGGTTATTGATTGAATATACATATACAAAAATACTAGAATCGATAGTATATGCCATGAGTTGAATAATTTGTAAAAGAAAGGATAAAAAGAAAAAGAGATTAATATATGATGAAGGTAGTTTTTGTTAAAAAGTCATAGGAAATAATAAATAATGTATATGATAATTAGACTAATTTATTTAAAATAAAAAATGATATTTTAAAACAATTGTAATATAATTGAAAGAATTGTTAAAAGAATTTAATGAGAATTTTAGGAATTGAAATGGAAATAGTAGATGAAATGCATATAGAAAATAAGGAGTTAAAAAGGAAATGTTAAAATGATAAATGGAAACAAAAAGTGGATAATCATAATTTTAAGTAATATTCATAGAAAGTGATTATTAAATTATAAGATAATTCATATGTTAAATTAAACATGTGTAATAACTAAATCAATTTACATATATAAGAAAGACATAAGGGGCAGTGATATAGGTATAATATTAATGCAAGGGTAAAGATAAAAGAGGTAGAAAGTAACTAGGAACAATAAATGTGTGATACATAAAATTTATAAATTTAAATACAAGTTTGTAATGTTCAAAATAATATTTATATAAGTAAATGAAGTACTAGAAAAATAAAGATTATAAATAAGTAGATGTACAATATAATGGTATTAAAATTTATGAACAAAATAAATATATATAAAAATAATAATTCTATATAATGAGGAATGAAAAAGTATGAGTATATGTTGTAATAAATTAAAGTTGAATTTATAAAGAGTTAATAAAATGAATATATATAAGTCTATTTATGTAGATTACATTAAAAATACAAATAATAAAACAAAAGAAAATGTTAAACTAATAAGAAGAAAATAAGTAAAGGTTGAAAAAGAAAATTTAACTTATAAATTAAGGAATAAAAAGGAAAATATGTGATAAGGTAATATTATTATTAATATTAATATTAATTAAATCTATGACTTAAACTCATAAAATACAAGAAATTGATGAAAATTTGAAAAAGTATAAGTATATAAAAAGAGTAGGAAGATAAATGATATAAGATGATATAAGTTTAGAAATAAAATAAAAGGTGAATATATATATGTACACACATGATATAAATAAAATATAAATAAAAAAATGATTATGAATTATAAAAAATAAAAAATAAAATAAAATAAAAATAAAAATAAGGGAGAACATATATACATAAATA
>CANXYI010840929.1:0-10231 GCA_948208565.1 Hura crepitans | reverse complement strand
GATGTAGCGATGAAGGTCCCTAGAGGGGCCACTGCATTAGTCTGCTAGGCAGACCTGAATGAATAATTTCACATGATAAGTTGCCATCAGGAGGTCTACGAACTAATCCCTATGCACAGTTGCTCATTATTTTGCCCTTTGGGAGGTTCCTGTGAACTGATCCTTATGACTGTATCAGGCCAATGTAGTGGTTGCGATCTTAAATGTGTACTATTGCACACTTTTTCAGTTCCCTCTTAGTCCAGTATTTGTAAGTGTTTTCTACCTAGTCAAGCCTATGAAATGGAAATAAAGTAAAATAAAATACAAGTCTAGAATGATTGATGATAACTTATGATAATAAATTTGGTAAATAAAACCTAGTGGCATTTTAGTAATTTTAAAGTAAACATAGCATATCATCTGAATGGCATTAGTCACCTGGCAGACCACCCACACACCATATCTAGACCTTTGTTTTATGTTTGTTTGTGTGTGTCAATGCATGTGGCATGTTTTAAATGGTTTAAATACACCACTGAGTTTTATACTCAATGTACCCGTGTTGTGGTGTACAGGTAGCAAGGATAAGCATACCAACCTTAGTGATCATGCAGTGTAGAAATACAAGTGTTGAAGGGTAAATAGAGTTACTTTTTATTTATGTTATGGCACTTATGTAAATTCTGTAGGTATGGGTTATCATGCCTAAGAGCTACTATGTTTGTATATAAAATATAAATGTGATGTATATAAACAGGTGCTTTGTTTGTTTGGGTTGCTTGAGGTTTTGATAACTTTGGGCCTGAGGCCCTATGTGTGTGTGATTTTGATATATGTTTAATGTGTGCTAATATTGACTAGGGGACCAAAAGGGTCTAGATAGAGGTTGAATCAAATAATTGTCTATAGGAGTTCTTTTAATAGGCGAAAAAAATTGTGGTATGTCTTCCGGGTAGCCGTTGTGCTGCCTAATTTTTTGTAACTTGTAAAGTGTCTATAAATGGGTTTTCTAAGTCCATCAAACCATATATGAACATGTTTAAGGATTAGACTAAAAATCTAAGCAATACCTGATAGAGTTCTAGAACAGTCCATAAGTGTTAAGGAGTTTACCTCTGGAGAAATTCTATGATGGGTGACATGGTGGGAAGTGCATCGCCTATCAGGTTTCTTCAAGAATCCAGTAGGGGGTGTCACATTACACATACTTTCTTTCAAATTCATACACACATTCAGAATATATTATTAGTAGATACACATACCAAATAGTGTTAAGAGACCTTGCAAGTCTCTTCAAGCTCTCTTCACTTCCTTTTCCCTTATCTTTCTTTCTTCCTCTTTGAACTTAACCTCATCCATAAATAATAAATTCACAACAATAATAATATGCCTCCTTTAATTAAATCAACCTTATAGAACTCTTATTGGCACCTAAAAGACACCCTAAAAATTATAAAACTCCAAAATAGCCGCTTATGAAATATTCAGTTACTATTCATCCATACTCTCTAATAATTCATAATAAATATCACATCCATCAAATTATCAAATTAACTTGATGAATCTCTTATTGGCATCTCATTACATCTTAGAAAAATATCAAAGCTTGAAAATAAATAATTTTTCGATACTTAGTCACTATTCATTCATAATATTCAAAAATTTATAATAATTTAAACATGTATCCAAATCAAAATACAACCTAATATATCTTATTTTAGATCCTTAAATTACTGCCAAAAATTATTAAAACTCGAAAATAAGTACTTACCCAATTTTAGGTTACTATTCACATATACACAATCCATCTAAAATTCTCCCCATTTTCTTCAATTGAGCCCTCAAATCTGATGTTCAGACCATGTAAAAGTTGAAACATATCTAAAAGCATTGATTTAGTGTTAAGTTTGGTAGAAATTTGGAGAAGAAAAGCTTAAAAAGCCTTAAAATAGCTTATTTTGCTTTCACGTAAAAGAGAAAAAAAGAAGAAAATGTAGCTAGAAAATCTGGTCTTGATTACTAGAAATGGATTTTTATACCAGCAATCAATAAGTAGAATTAAATTTTTAAAAAGAGATCCAAGGGTCCATATTAAAACCCAAGTAAAAATCCCCCATTTTCTTGTTTTAACATTCTCCTTATTCTTGTTCATCTATTCTTCCATTCCAGCATCAATTTACATATATTATGATCCCAAATAATCATACAAATTATTCCTTAAATGCCTAAGAAAATCCATGCTCAAAAATCGAGAAAATTCGATTAAAATCATTACTTTCGTCTTTCTCGATTTTCACATCATTTAGTATTTGCTATTAACCCACTAATGGGTTAATATGCAAAACTGTGAAGTCAAACTTTCAACATTAACCCTCCAGTGGGTTCATATACAAAATGGTCTGATGATGGATTTTTACACAATAGCCAGTTAGTGGATTAATATACAAAACCATAAGGTTTGTCTTCCACACTTTAACCCATTGGCTTCCATTTTGTAACATTAGTGTTCCTTGTCATAACCATCTTTAAATAAATAATTCCATCTATGTTTATCTATATATAATATGATCTCTTTAACCATATTCATTATCGTAACTTATGTCCTTTAACCAGCTTAGAGACTTCACTTTAAATCCATAACTTAAAAAGATTTTAGCAACTGCTTTTTAACCTAATTACAGGTTAACATACAAAAATAGAGAGAGAATAAACTTTTATACATTGATCTACTAATGGGCTGATGTTATATATCAGAGGACTTTATGAAAAATTCTAGATTATGCATTAACTCATCTGCATGTTAATATACAAAACTATAAAGTTATACTCTCATTCCATAGTATTAGTGATCCAAATCTTAGGTAATACTATTCATATTCCAAAAAGTATTATTCATAATATCGGGATTTCAAGCATTACACAGTAAACTGATATAGCTTCTTTGCATAACTTTAACCATCATATTATTTCTTTTAACCATTTTACCTTTGTAATTTGTTATTGAAAAGAAAAGTTATTGCTTATATTGTAATGCTCGTAAGTCGAAGTTCCATGAACAGCACCTCCGTGGCATGAACAGTGCTCCTTGTGAGTCGAGGCACCTTAATAAGGCTAGAAATTGGTGTATTGGTCATAAAACTTTGACAGGCCAGAAAAATGGATAAAATGAAATAATTTAAAAATTTAGCAAAACTAATAAATCATTTCAAGTTAAGAACTAGTGAATAGTGATATAAAACGAGGTTGTGTCAGGACAGCCCTGAGATGTGCCTAGACGAACTTAAAAATACCATACCCTAAACCTCAAAAATTCTAATCTATTGGTGGTAAAAGAATTTTAATTTTTTGAGACCATCCGATATTTATTTGAAATATTTTATTTTAGTGGGTGAATAGTAACTATAGTTGCCGATGGAATTTTGACTTGAAAATTTACAAGTCTCTTAATGGCACTAATCGAGAATTTTTAAAACTAAAATGGCTATTTTTGGAGGTCTAGAGAAATTACAGTGAATTTATGAAGTTTAAATGAAAATCGGGAGAAAATGAACCATTAGAATGCCACGTGTCGAGATCTGAGCCATCCCCTTTGCCCATATAAAAGGCCTTACACATGTGAGGGACTTACATGTGTAAAGTTCATCTTCCTCCTCCCAAAAACCCCTAAAGCTAACGTCATTCCCAAAAAGCCCTCCCACCTTTTTTCTTTCTCTCTCTTCCCATACACCACTAAAATTCACAAATTTTATATACTTTTGACACTCCATGATCCATAAAAGCTAAATCAAGTGGAATTCTTACCATATCTTGCTTGGAGAGAGAAATTCACTTGAGATGAATAGTGATAAATTTGGGTGTAAGTGATTTAATTCCATTTTTTATTTTTGTTTTAGGTAGCCTAGGTAATTCCAGGAAATTTCATAGTTTTAGATTTTAATTTGGAGTTGTATAGAATTTTTGAGAATATTTCTAAGGTGAAATTCATTATGTTTAGGTCAAAGAGAATTTGTTGAAGGAAAACACCATTAAAGGCCTTAAAGTGGTGGAGAAAGGGGTGTTTTCACACCTTAGGTATATGGACTTGACTTAATTGATGTATGCCATATAGTTTTGCATGAATTTGTATGTATACATGTTTATGTAAATGGTAAAACTTAGGGTTAGACATGGAATTGATGTAAATGGATGGTATAATTGTGTTAATGGCATGAAAATAACCTTATATGCATGATTTTGTTGAATGAAATCAAGTGTAAGTGTGTGTGCTATGTATGGCTGAATGGTATGCATGTATGGGATGTCATGGGTATTCATGTGTATGACATGCTATGCATGGTATTGACATGGAATTGAGTGCAAAATTCATACTAGAAAGGTGAATGCAAATATGAGGATGTGTTAAGCAGTAATTTGAGAAATGGTAACCTAAATTGACATAAAATGGTGACATTGGAAATGGTATATGAAATGGTAATTTTATGTTCATAAATAATAGTATAAGTATAATGGGTAAATTCCTGAGGACATTGAAACATATTAGGCAGAGAAATGAGTAATGCATGGTTGGCATCAAAAGGGTATATGGAAAGTATGATTTTAAAAAATGATCAAATGAATAGTAAGCTAAGCAAAAATTACTAAATGAATAGTAATTTTGTGGCACACAACCTAAAATGGGAAAAAGTGTATAATTGTACTAGAATGAATATATGTGTTGTTAATGACATGATATAAGGTGAAAATGAATAATAACAGTATAAATGAATAATGAATAGTGACATTACCATCAATTAGACACCCACTAGATGAGTTGATCGGTCAACTAGAGAGTTAGCAGCTGCTAGGTAGGTTAGTCCTTCTGGGGCCACTATTGTTAAATGTGATGGTGGGTGCAGCCGCCAAGGTTCTGAGGCTAAACCCTACACACCTGGGTATTAGGAGGTCCATATGAGCTGATCCTTGCTACCTATGGGCTTCATATGGATATTGAGAGGTCCCACGAGGTTGATCCCTACTATCGCCCATGCAGATATTGAGAGGTCTACAAACTGATCCTTGCTATCTGCCAGTCTAGTATTAGGAGGTCTACAAACTGATCCTTACTATTGAACCAAGTAGGTGCAGCTACCGAGGCCCAAAACTACACAGTATAGATCCCGTTATCCGGTGTTTTAAAGTGTAGTCTATCTATCATGGGCCTGAATAACATTAGACTTAATAAACATAACACTACCTAACTATTAATAATGGCAATTGAATAAATAGATGGATTTAAATAATTGAGATAACCAAATGGAATATGAGCTAGTTACTTACATGACAAAGCACTGTAAGATATAGTACATAATTGGTACATGACCTGATAAACCTACATGGAAATGGTTATAATGTCTGTTTATCTATACATGTGACCTCATATGTGTCTTTACATTCATGACATGCATTTATTGTGTCAATTCCACCACTGAGTGCATACTCAATATGTCGGTGTTTCGATGTATAGGTCATAGACAGGGTAGCTGTCCAGCTTCATCATTACAGTGTATTTGTTGCTAAGTTCTTTTGGTATATTTATGTACTCTGTTAGTGATGATATAGAAAAGCACTCATGTATATTGGGGTTTAGGAATAAACAGTTGATGTATATTATAGATACACCTATGGATGCTTATATAATAAACTACATGATCTGTGTAAATCGAAACTTGTGATGAAAATATATGCCAGTCTAGTTGTTGGATAACTGTGGGTTTGAGACCCTGTGACTATGTTGATGATTGATTTGGAGAACCAGAAAGGTCCAGGAGTTGAGGGTTGAGTCTGTGTTGCTTATAGAAGTGTTTTTTGTGCAAGAAAAATTTTTAGTTTCTCACCCAAATAGTTGTTATACTATTGAAAATTTTATAAAATGGATAACAGATGTAAAATGGTGTTTTATCATATTAAAATAAGTAGAATTGGAAAGTTGTACAGTCATAACCACTAATCCGTAGAGATAGGATAGTAATATGGAAGAAGTCATATGTGTTAAACGAATGAACCTTGGGCTAATTTAAGGATGGGTGACCTATGGGAAGTAGCACGCTTTGTCTATTTTCTTCGGGAATGGGCAGGGGGTATTACATATATGAATTGAAAATAATAGCAAAAAGAGATCATTTTATGGAATACGCATTTTTTGGGCAAGAATGCATTAAAGGTAGTAAATTTTGTAATATTACATTACTAAAGTTCAAATTTTATGGTAAAAATTTCAAGCTTGTAGTTGAATTACGAGAGAGTTGGTTTTTGTATTTTACTGGTAAATTAAAAATTGAATCATGTGAATCCCACTACTACAATTGAGTTATATGAGCTAGACATTATTGAAAGTTAGAGTGAAAATTTTGACAAATTATAAAATGCTTTTGGATATGAAAATCATGCTTTGGTTGAAGTGGGTGTATGAGATAGAAATAATTAATTCTTTTTATTCACTTATTGTTCCTAAGAGTATCTAATGTGGATTTTAATATAAATGTGGCACCCCTTAACTGATCCAATTGCTGGACTCAGATAAAGAATGGCACACAACCATATCACATGACTATATCTAAATTATTCATTATTCAGACAAATTGGAGTTTTCATTTACATACTCGAAATTTCTATGGCAAAAATTTGTCAACATAACAATTGTCTCAAGGGATAACCTAAATAATAACCTGCAAAAAATCCATTTCTATATTCACATATTCATCAATCCTTAACACTGGATCCTCCTAATCCTCCCAGTAGTCTCAATCTCTAGGTATCAATTATTAAATCATTCTTAACATAGTCTGAGCTATATTATTGTCAGCACATCATCTCACACACACACACGCATGCGTGCACACACACACATATATACTTACATCATATATACATAAAGTATTTAGATTAAAAAACTTAATACAGACTCGTTTAGGACCCACTACCCTTATTTACATATGAATGCCATATATTAATGTACATCATAAAATAAGATACAAAAGTATACCCTAACACAAAAGGTTGATCACTACATTGTGAAGCTGAGGCTGACCTACAACTGCTTATCTCTTACCTACATATCAAAACATGATGCACTAAGCGTCAACCTTAATAGTGTATTTAATGAAATATATATTAAGAGAATAAACATAACCACATGCAAACATGCCAAGTCACACATGTATCTCATCCAAATCATGGCATAAAACATGTAACCACAAGGTCCATAACACAACATACACAACTATTTAAATTTTGATGGCATTCTTTACCTTTACCTTAATTATTATACTATTATCATATTGCCAATTACATTACTCTTGTCATATGACACTAAATCTTATTATAGATTTAATCAATCCTTATTTGCAAAACATGAGATCTAATACTAGATAACAGGATCTTGACCATATAGGACTCTTGAGTGCACAATGGTCCACAATTTAGACCTTACTACGACTGCACTAACAATGTAAGATATGCAATGGCCCAACTGGACCTTACTACTGCTGCACTAGTAATACATGACATATGTGCAGCGGCTCTCTATAACCTTACTGAGCACCAGCAACATATGTATATGTATATATATATATGTAGAATGCAGTTGCCCTACTAAACCTTACTATTGCTGCACCAACAATGTACACATAATCTTATACAGTGGCCCAACTAGACCTTACTACTGATGTACCAATAATATATGATACCATAATGTCCTAGCAATTGCTAACTCCCTAATTCACCAATCAAACTATCTAATATAGGTTGTCTAACTCATATGGGCTTCAATTAAGGCTCATTACATCTTAAAAAATGTTAATCCTATTAACACATTACCATATTAAATTTTACTTTCACTTTATCACATTAGCCTTTAATGTCATCTTATTGAGTTATTTAACCAATTACCAAGTTACTACAAGTCTTTAGTATATTACCATATATAAATCCTTATATTATATTTTGACTTAAAAATTATTATATCATGTCCCAAGCTAACCATATTCACCATTTTACATTCTCTATATTATGTTTTATTGTCTTTTCTTGTGTGTACATTTTACATAACTATCATCTTTAGCCTTTACTCACTTTATGCACACATTTACAAGTGTTAACATACACACATTCATTTGGCCATACATGTACATTAGGTTATTCATCTATGTTTTTAGTTAGATGACATTATAACCTTTATTTAGTCATTACAATCATCATATTATCTATTACCACACACTTGTACATCACACACCCCATCGTATACACCATTTGACCATACTTAGACATACCATGATTCATTATTTTTCCATCAATTTCTCATCATAATCATGTTCTAAATGTTCATTCAAGGCCATTAACACATCAAATGCACACAAACTCATGTTTACACATACAACATACATGTATGTATATACTTGAATTGTAACTCATCACATAACTTAACATATAAATCATTGAACACACTTACAAACACTTCTAATGGCTTCAATCTAGGCTCTCTAAGCCTTTTCCTTTACTTTCCTTTGCTTGTCAGCACCTTTTTCTATAAACATAATAGGTTTAGGGTTAGGAAAATTCTTATAAAATCCAATAGTACTACAAACTTAAAATTGATTATAGGAACACCTTATAAATATCAAATAGCAACCTAGAAAAATATAAAACCTTGAATTTAACCACTTACCTTTAAATTGATCACTATCACTCAAGCCTCAAATCTAAAAAAATTAGCTATGTTTTTTATGTTTTCTCCTTAGAATAGTGATCTAGAGATGGTTGAGGCAATTTTGGTGATAAGAAATGGCTTATGTGTGCGAATTTTATGGTAGAAAGAAGAAAAAAAGAGGGACGATTAGCTGTCAATGGTATCAGCCAAAGGGAGGTTGAAGATGAAGTTTTTAGCTTTTGATTCATGTTAAATAACTATATATATAAAAGGAACCAAGGGTTAGATGGACGCCACATATTTAATCCAAGGGTCCATATTAATTCCAACCTTATTTCCCTTTTGAAAATTAATTCCATCATTTTAGTGTGTCAATTTAATACCATTTTTATGCCATTATTAGGAAAATCCATGATAAATATGTCCTGAAGAGACCATAATTAAAAACCAAGATGAGCTAATTTAATTAAACCTTTATGTCCTAAATTAATCTTGTTAAATTACTTTTTGGTGTCAAAAAATTCAAATTCCATTAGCATTGGATTCTTTAGAATTTTTTACCATTAAATCATGCTATTCTTAGATTTTTCTAAGCACAAATCGAATATCTTATCGATCAGCTTAAACTAGGGCACTATTCTCTAACACTATCGAAAAAATTTTAGTTGCATTTTTAACCACTTAAATGACTTTATTTTCACTTCAAACTTCATCTAAAAGTAATTCATATTATTCTTACTCATTCTATTCAATTAATTTAGTCGAGTCTTAGGAAGTGTTATTCACAGGTTGGTGTCACTATTCATCGAGACCATGTCTCGAACCTCTTTCTTTTCCTTAGTTTTATGATCCTCTTACCCTGTACTTATGTTTTTCACCCCTTTCTACTTGTTTTAGTTATTTATAGATCTTTTATCACACTTTCCAATTTTATCCCTAATCAATTTGCACCAATCGACTCTATTCAACTGTACATCTATCCCATTTCCCACTCTTTCTTCTAATTCTAATTCCATCATTAAAAAAAATTGAATCAAAAGTTAGGGCGTGACAGTCCTTCGCCTTTAAAAGAAAATTTCATCCTTGGAAATACCTAGTTTAAACAGCTATGGGTATTGATTTCTCATTTGTTCTTCACTTTCCCAAGTTGCTTCTTTCATATTGTGTTGTCTCCATAACACTTTTACTATTAGTACCACCTTGTTGTGTAACTCATTCACCTCGCGCATTAGGATTTTTACTAGTTCCTCTTTATAAGAGAGATCAAGTTGTGCCTTTATTTCTTCAGCTGATAGTATATATGAAGGATCTGACCTATACTTCCTCAGTATTGAAAAATGAAAGACATCATAGATCTGTTGTAGTTCAAGAGGTAAGGTTAATCTATATTCCACTAGTCCCACACATTCTATTATTTCATATGGACTAATGAACCTCGGACTTAACTTGCCTTTCTTGCTAAATTGAAGCACTTTTTTCCATGGTGATGCTTTAAGGAAGACTTTATCACCCACTTCATATTCAATGTCTTTTCATTTCAAATTAGCATAAGATTTCTATCGATCT
>CANXYI010840880.1:0-10652 GCA_948208565.1 Hura crepitans | reverse complement strand
GAGGCTGCATCTCACATTTCATGTTGTTGGGCCTTTTCGGGTGCTACTACGTGAGAACTTCTGTAAAAATCACTCCCTGTGTGGCTTCCTGTGTTAAGGTTAATTTTAAATTTTTCTTGATTTTTCATTTCTCTGTCTATGAACATAAAGATCTGCTGACCCTTTTTTAACAAATTCTACTCATGTAATAGAATTTAACACCATTGTGACTGTATTTTTGATGTTTGTCTTCAAGGAAATTTCAGAGGCCAAGAACCATCGGGAATTTTAGTGTTTATCATGCCAAATTTATTACTGCCACTATAATTAAAGAAAACTTGGCTACTAGGTAAGTTTGATTTCTACAATCTCTTATTAGACTAATTCGTTAAATAGCAACTTGGTGCTTGTTTATGATCATCAGAAGATTTTTTTCCCACATGTAATAAATTCAAACCTTAAAAGACCCTTAAGTGATGTTATTACTAATTAACATAAAAATTTTATTTGCTTCTGACATTTTATGAATATGGCTAACCCTTTGTTTTCTTGATGGTATATAGAAATAACATGTTAATAACTTATGAATTTGTGAGATAAACTGAAAACAGTATGAACCACTGAAGCATGGGTGTAAAGTGGGTAAAAAATGACTGACCAAGCTTATAAACTTTCTTAAGCAGATCGGATCCAAGTAAGCTAAGTCACTACTCTTTTAATTTTTCTTCTATTTATGAGACTGTGTGTGGTAGATGTTAGGATTTTGTTGCCTATATCCATGCTTATTAAACTGATAATAGCAGATTTCCCCTTTTAGATATTTTTCTTAAACATAAGCTGTCTACTTGTTATTCTATGTTGTTTTTTTCTTGAATGTTTTTTACTACATGTGGTTTAACAGTGTAAAAATGTAATTTTTAAACATTTTTCTTTTAGTTTACTTATTTATTCTCCTAAGTTTTCTTTTATTTTCCTAGTTTCTAGAAATAGTCCTATGATGATATGGGGGAAAAAATAATGGAATTACTATCTCTATAGAACCATATATGCTATCTCTTTTATGGTGTTTGGCAGCATCTATTGTATACTAGTGTTTGATGATTGGTGACCCTAAAATTCTAGATTTATAGCATCAATGGCTACAAACCCTGTGAATTTTTAGTTTATTTCATTTTAACATGATTTAATCAGTGGCCTCTCAAAAATTTATTCATCTGTCTAGATACATCAGATAGTTACCCCTATTAAAAGGGATAGTTATGTAGTTTTAAACTCAGATCAGCAAAATGTATGTGTTTATTTCCTGAGGACACTCTCTTTAAAAAAAAAGTTTTCAGTTTATTTTTAACAATAGTAGCAAGTAGATCATTACTGACCAACCTCTGCTTTATAGAAATCAAACTGACTCCTATATTGCATTACTGAGGATTTATGCTTAAGATTCAAATAGAAGATGCAAGTTGACTCCCTTGAATGTGTGAAATCATTACTGACTTTAGCACACCTAAGTGGAAATCACCAAAAATAAAATAGGGATAGAGATTTACTTTTCTTTCCCTGCTAATTTTTGCCTTTTCTGTTAATGAATGTTCTTCTTCTTATTGATCCCTTCTTTTCTTCTTTTGGTTTGCTATTGCTGTAATTTCACTTTCTAGTGTTTGCTTCTAATTCACTTCTTGAGTTACTACTGTAGTAATTTCACTCTTTGTATTTTCTCTCATTCTTTCTTATTCTTGTTCTATATTTTTTTGTGTGTGTTTTAAATGCACTTACTTACCTCTATTTATAGCCATCCCTCCCTTACCTTCACTATTGTTTTCTACAGTCCCCCTTACCCATATTTTGTATTTTTTATTTGTAGACAGGGGTTTTCTGGAGTGGGCTTGAGCTTGGGTTACTGCAAGGGGCTACTGTAATGGGCCATTTATGGGCTGTAAAAGGCTGGGATTTAGCTGCAGGTTGCAGACTGCTGGGCTAGGGATTGGCCCAGCAGTCATTTCCTTTTTATTATTATTTTTTATTTTTTAATTTTGGATTGTATTATTTTTTAAAATTTCCTTATAATTAATTTAGTTTTGTAATATTCATTAATTGTTTGTTTGTAATTAATTAATTCTTATTTTAAGTTGTAATTATTTCTACTTTAATTCATAGTCTAGTAATTATCTTAATTGATTTTTTTATTTGTAATTATATTTATTATTCATCCCATAATTTTTTTATTGTTTGTTTTATTCTAATTAGTAATTATTAATTTATACTTATCAATTGTTATTCCCCTTTTCAATTAGTAATTAAATACATTACTTCTTAATAACTTATACATATAGAAGCTCATATGACCTGATAACATATTTATACTAATAGTTAATAATAGTTATACTTTGAATTAGCTTGCATCCCATAATATAACAATAATTATTAATTAGTATCATACAACTTTATATACCCACTATTTCATTGTAATATGTACTTATTAAGGTCTGGACGAAAATGGGTATCTACAGTTAGGTTGTTTTGCAAGATTAATATGAGGTTTGATTATTACCAATTGAGGGTTAAAGAGCTAAATGTGACCAAAACTAATTTTAGGATGTGTTAAGGCCATTATGAGTCTTTTTTGTAATGTCATTTGGGCTTACCAATGCTCCTACAGCCTTTATGGATCTCATGAATTGAGTCTTTTAACTTTTCTCGAATCAATTTATGGTGGTCTTTATAGATGATATCTTAAGATACTCAAAGAGTAAGGAAGAACATGAACAAAATTTGAGACTAGTTCTTTAGGTTCTGTGAGATAAGAAGCTTATGCCAAACTTAGCAACTGTGAGTTTTGGCTTAATGAGGTGTCTTTCTTATTACATATAGCTTCTAAAGAAGGTATTCGGGTATATCCTAACAAGATACAAGTAGTTATGGAGTGGAAGCTGCCCAGGAACATTATAAAGATAAGAAGTTTCTTGGGTTTGGTTATATATTATAGATTGCTTGTTAAAGGTTTCTCCTTGATTTTAGCACCTATAACTCAATTCTTAGTGAAAGATGTGAAGTTTATATAGGATGACCAATGCTAGGAGAGTTTTGACAAGATGAAAGCCATGTTGGTTTCTATCCTTGTACAGCCAGTGTTAAGAAAAGATTTTACTATCTAAAGTCATGTATCTCATAATTGGTTAAGGTGTGTTGTTATGCAAGAAGGCAAGGTTGTTGCTTATGCTTCAAGATAGCTATAACCACATAAGAAGAATTACCCTACTTATGATTTGAAGCTTGCAGCAATCGTGTTAACTTTGAAGATTTAGAGACATTATCTCTATATAGAAAAGTGTGATGTTTACATAGATCACAAGAATTTGAAGTATCTTCCTACATAAAAAAAAGCTAAATTTGAGAAAAAGATGATGGATGGAATTGATCAAGGATTATGACTACTTGATTTATTATCATCCAAGGAAGGGTAATGTAGTGGTGGATGCTTTTAGCTGAAAGTTCATGGCAGCCATGAAAGCCATGGATGTCAGATTATTGCTTATAGGTGATGATGCTTCATTGGTAGGGTTGCAAGTGAAGCTTAATTTGCTGCAATAAGTAAAGGGTTCTTGAAAGGATGATCACAAGTTGGTGAGTGTGATTAGTGCCATTCAAGAGGGGAAGCCTACTGAGTATGAAATCAAAAGTGATAGTTATTTATACTACCATAACAGAATATATGTACCAAATGTAAAAGAGTTAAGGCAGTAGATTTTATAAGAAGCTTATATTGCTCTTTATTCTATGCATCCTAGTGATAACAAAATGTATTAAGGTTTGAAGTTGTCTTACTGGTGGCTAGGTATGAAGAGAGATGTGTCAAAGTTCATGACCAAATGCCTCACATGTCAATAAGTGAAGGCTGAGAATCAAGTTCCCTCTGGCTTGCTCAATCTTATAGCATTTCTTGAGTGAGAGTGGGATAGGGTCATAGTGGACTTCGTGGTTGGCTTACTTATGACAAGGAGTAAGTGTGATTCAGCTTGGGTTATGGTAGATCGAATAACTAATACTATGCATTTCATACCAGATAGGATAAATTATTCTTTAAAGAAGCTTATAAGATTGTACATCAATAAGATAGATAGATTGCATGGGGTGCCTACTTCAATCATGTTAGATCGAGACTCAAGGCTTACTTCAAGATTCTAGAAGAAGTTTCATAATGCCTTAGGCACTCGATTGAGTTTTAATATGGCATTTCATCCTCAAATTGATGATTAATTAGAAAGTGTCATTAGGTAACTCTTAGTACTTGAGTGACTTTAAGGCTAAGTTAGTTATGTGATATTCATGTTAAGTGTGTTGTTAGGTGCTCAAGGATATATTGAGAAGTTATGTTATAGAGTTCAAGGTAAGCTAGGACCTTTACCTATACTTAACTGAGTTTGCTTATAACAACAGTTTCAATCAGCTTAGGAATGGCTTTTTATGAAGCTCTCTATGGAAAGAAGTGTAGAACTCCTTCATGTTGGAATGAGTTAAGTGAGACCAAGTTAATAGGGCCAAACATGATTAAAGATGTTGAAGAGAAGGTAAAGATCATTAAAGATAGATTAAAAGCAGCTTTAGACAGACAAAAGTCTTATGCTGGTCTGAAGAGGAAGGACATTCAATATGAAGTGAGACATAATATGTTTCTTAAAGTCTCACTTTAGAAGAAGGTTATGCAGTTCAGTAAGAAATGAAAGTTAAGTCTGAGGTTTGTTGGTCCATACGAAGTGACAAAATGTGTTAGGCTAGTAGCTTACAAACTAGGTTTGCCTCTTGAGCTTTTGTAGATACATGATGTATTTCATGTGCCTATGCTTTTAAAGTAAAAACCAGATCCTTTGCATATACTATCAGTTGAATAAGTGGAGATTATACGAAACTTATCTTATAAAAAGGAACCTATGAGGATTCTGGTAGCAGAAGTGAAGAAACTAAGGAACAAGACTGTACTAATTATAAAAGTGCTTTGGAGACACCATGGCATGGAAAAAGCTACCTAGGAGATAGAGGCTTACATGAGAGAGCAATATCTATAGTTGTTTGGACTAGGCAATTTTAGGGACAAAATTTCTTTTAAAAGGGGAAGATATGTAACGCTCGAAAAATTCTGGTGTTATAAATAGTACTTCCTGGGATATGAATAGTGTTTTCCTAAGGTCAAGAGCACTATCCTATTGAACGGAAGTATTAATCATAACATAATTTTTAAGTGAAATTTGAAGCCAAAATGAAGTCATTTAGGTGGTTAAAAATAATTGTTAATTTTTATAGCCATGTCACATGAATAGTGACCTAGTTTTAATTAAACTATAAAATTTTTTTAAAGTTGATTAGAAAATTTTGAGATCAGTACAACCTAATACTCAAATATTCTAAATAGTCCATTTGTACTAGAATTGGAATTTTTGGAGTTCAGGAAGTATTTTTACTAAAATTGGGAAAAGTAATATAATGGTATTTTATTAGGTTTCTCTCATTTTTATGCTCTAATTTTTAGAGTGTTATGGGGTAATAATTATAGGATTTTAAGAGAGTTAAGTTAAGGTTAATTGAGGTGGAATAGAGTGGATATAAAAGAGGAAAATTTAGAGGACTAAAGAGGAATTTCACCCTGTGACACCCCCTATTAGATCTTGAAAGAAACTAGATAGGCAAGGCACTTCTCGATAGGTCACCCATCTTAGGATTGCTCTAGGAGAAAACTCGTTTACACTTATAGACTATTCTTAAATTCTATCAGATATTGCTTAGATGTCCCTTTGGCATTTATGGCATTTTGTACATGGCATGACTTAGGTTGATATGCATGGTTAGTGTAACATGAAATGAATAACCTATGTGACATGTTTAAAGTATGGAAAAAAGATTGAAAAATGAATTTAAAAGTGACTTAAATTGCCATGTAAAGATGGCTTTAAAAAGGGATTAAATTGAAGCATGAACTTGTACCTTAAAGTGACCTATAATGTGATAATTTTGTGTTTTGGCATGTAAGCCATTGGTTTGGCAAATGGATGCCCTTTATTGAAGTTGGCTTTAGGCCTATGGACTTTATGTGATGATTGGTGCAATTGGCACTGAAAAAAGACTTAAAATGAACCTAAAATGGCCATCGCAAGTAAAAAAAATGACCTATAACTGTCTCATAAAATGGTATTTTGGAACTATAAATAAAATGGCTAGTTAACATGAAAATATTTAAGTTAAAATAATTTGCTAGACTAGATTTAATATGGAAGTAATTATGCCTTTAGAATTGAGTCCAAAAGTGATAGGAAATTTTACCGGATTTTACCTAGCAGGGTTAAAAATAACCTATAACTGTCTAGGTCAAAAATTAACTAATTGATAAAATATTTATCTATCTATTTTGCACTTCATAATATTATAAAAAGATGACTAATAAAGAAATAAAATTAAAAATGCTATTACATGGCCCATTAGTTAGACACTCAGTAGATGGGTTAACCAGTTAACTTAGGGATTAGTAGCTACTAGACTGTCTAATTATTAGACCAGACCGGTACAGTGGTTGAGGTTCACCTTTGATCCACTACACTAGTCTATAGGGCAGACACTCTTGTTGCTACCATTTTTTATTATATATTGAATTATGTCGGTGCAGTAGTGAAGGTCCTTAAAGGGGCCACTGCACTAGTCTACTAGGCAAACTAGGATGGATTATTTAATATAATCAGTGTCTTGGGATGTCTACAAATTGATCCCTATGCATAGTTACTCAGCAATTTGCCCATTGGGAGGATTTTATGAACTGCTCCTTATAGGTTATGATGGGTCGGTGCAATGGTCAGGGTTTAAAATGTAGGCCACTGCATATATTTTAGTTCCCTCTGGCTTTAGTGTTTGTAAGTGTAGTCTACCTAGTTAGGCTTATTTAATAATTTAAATAATGTACTTGAAAAAAATAATGGAATAATTGAATGAGTTATAAAATGAAATTGAATAAAATGTTTATAGTGGCAATTTGGTAATTTTGATGAAATACATACACTTTATATAACATCAAGCATGTGGCATGTGGTTCACACATTACACCTAGACTATTAATTTTGTGTGAAGTAATACATGTTTCAAATGGTTTAGTTTTGCTTACTGAGTTTTATACTTAGCATACCTATGTTGTGGTGCGTAAGTGGCAAGGATAAACAAGTCAGCCTTGGTGATCATACAATGTAGCTATACATCAATTAAAGGGTAAAGAAAGTTTTTTTCTTTTTTTAGTAGTGGCACTCATGTAATACCCTATAGGTTTTAGGTTAGCATGCTTAAAAGCTGCTATGTCTATATATATAACTTAAAAGTGATGTATATAAGATGTTATGGTGTTTGTTCGGATTGTGTGTGAACTTGATAACTATGGGCCTGAGTCCCTATGTGGTTGATTGTGGATAGGTGAATATGTGTCTGATGTTGATTGATGAATAATTAGGGGACCATAAGGGTTTAAAAGGAGGTTTGTGAATTTGTGTCTTATAGAAGTGTTTTAACAAGTGAAAAAAATTTTAGTATGTCAATCGGGTAGTCGTTATGCTGCCCAATTTTTTGTGACATGTAAAGTGTCTTTATATGCCTTGTCTAAGTCCATGGGACCATGTACGAGCATGATTAAGGAATAGATTAGACATCTAAGCTATATCTAATAGAATATAAGAATAGTCTGTAAGTGTTAAGGAGTTTTCTCCTGGAGCAATCCTAGGATGGGTGGCGTATTAGAATGTGCCTAGCCTATCAAGTTTCTTCTGAGACCCTATAGGGGGTGTCACACACCTAAACTATATATAGGGTCAAAGTTCATTTAAACTAGTCAAATGGTGAATAGTTTCATCCCTTTACTCTCTTCCTTTGAAGTCGACACACCTCACTTCTATGGAAACTTGATTTTTGCTTGCTCCTTCCCTTAATTCTCCATAATCTCTCAAACTTGATCAAATCCTTCAAGTCTACATAACTCTTAGAAGCTCTTAGAAGTTGAGTATCATGGAAAAATCAAAGGATTTGCTAGATTTTATGTCTCAATAAATAGTGACTATTTTTTGCTCGGGTAAGTTTTTTTGAGTTCCAATATTTTCTCGTGTTTTATTAGTGCCCAAAAATCTGTATATATGGTCAATTTTAATTTTTGAAGCTTATTTGATTTTATATGATTTTTATGAAATTGAATCTGAAATTGGTATTTGACCAGGGTGAGAATTAAAGGATAAGGGAAAGGAAAAAGTGTGTGTAATGCCCATGAGTCCTAGTTCTATAAACAACATAAATTAGGGCGTAAATAATGCTTATTGAGTAATTGGGTCCCACAAGGGTGATTAAAAGAGAAGAACAGGACATAAAACTTTGACGGGTTATAAAATGATAAAAATGGAACAATTAAAACTTTTATAAGAAATAATAAAAAATTAAATGATGAATCTAGTAAATAGTGAATTTAGTTGGTATTATGCCGAGAGAGGCTCGGGATATGCTCGGATGGACTTGAGAATAGCATATATTGAATGTTAAAAACACAAAACAATCTAATGGTGAAAGAAATGAAATTTTCTAAACTTGTTTGGAATTTATTCAAAATTTCTTAATTATGCAAGTAAATAGCTCACCTAGTTTCCCTTGGAATTTTGCCATAAGATTTTAGAGACATATTGCTTAAGAGTTTTGAGATTTTTTGGCATTGAAAGAAATAATTTTTGAAATCTTTAACATTTTATTTGCACTTTTTAAGATAAACACATAAATAGGAATAATTAGGGTCATTCGATTACCACATGGCGCGATCATGACCATTTACCATGTAATGCCTATGTTCTGAGGCTCCATGAGCAGTGCCATTAGGTCTGAGGTGTCAGGTCACTTGCACATAATTTGAGATAGTGGCATTAGTCATGAAACTTTAAGGGGCTTTAAATTGATGAAAGAGGAAAAATTTTAAAATTTAGTAGAACCAGTAATTCATTTCGGACTATAAGCTACCCCTCTATGTAATAAAAATTTTTCAGGCTAAGAATGACCTAGGGTACTTTGGTGAATTTCTAAAGTTTTGCCAAAAACTAAGCCATTTTGTGGTGGTTTAAGTGGTTATGGGATCCACCCATACCAAGCTAGCTGGCCTAAAGGCCATGCCAAGTGTTAAAAGAGAGTGGATAATTCCACTAAATAAAAGGAAAAATTTTTCCTTCTTGTCCCTGCTAGAACTAATGCCACAGCAAGGTTTATGAGTTAGTTTCATCTTCTTCCTTTAGCTAATTCTACCAATTCTTGATTCCTAAATTCGTTTTGGTGTGTTAGGGAGCTAGGGCAAGATGAAACACTGGAAAAAGAGCTTTCAATAATTCACAAAAATTCTTCAAAGTTTCTTGGATAGAAACTATCTAGCAAAGGTGTTTGAGGTGAGTTCTTTATTTTTCCTTAGGCTTCCTTGAGTCTTTTTGGCTAGAAATGGGTAGTTGAGGTGGATAACATCTTTGCGAATGTGTTTTAATGGTTTTTAAGGTGAGTCAAGAGGAGAAAAGCTTGAAGGAAGGTATAAAGAGTTATCGTGAGTAGCTAGATAGCTTATGGAAGTGAAGGTTTCATGTGTTCTCTTTAGCAAGTAAGTGAACTCTTGCCTTTTCTTCATGCCATATGACCTTTATGGGACTATAATTAGGCTTTAGTGATGTTAAACTATGGTCTAAATGTTGATATCCTTTAGCTTGCATGAGATTCATAGGGATAAATGGATAAGTAAGGGTTAAATTTGGAATTGCTTGATGAACACTTGCCTAACATGGGTAAACCTTTATTGGCCGAGAGTATTGTGGGTAATATGTATATACCAATGTGTGTATATGAGTATAATTTTCTATGTGGCATATACAAATTACTTTAGGACATGTGAAATAACTAGGTGATAAGTAGAGAAATTGATTAATGTATATGTGATTGGGAATTTAGTAATAGCCTAGACATTCACCATGATAGAACTATCTAAATTAGCATAGTCATATCTTTAGGAATGCATAAATATTTTGAGAGTATGTGTCAGTAGTTGAATAAATAAGGAAATGTGGAAAAATGCATGATTATGACTTGTATATCAAGGTACCCAAGAGCATTTGCAAGGTAAATGCTAAGAAATCTTCAGTATTTTGCTTGAAATGAATAATTGCCATGAACTTGATGTTGTGGAGATGAATTGCCTTGAATTAATATGTGTAATAAAGTGAGTCACACTTTGGCTAAGACATATGTGAGGTAAAGGACCTAAATTGGTATGAAAATTTCGGTGACATGTAAGCTATGTATAGGTGTGGTAAGGTATAATAGTATGAGCATGTTGGCATAATTTAAAAGGCATGAAATGAGCCTAATATGCAGGGTCAAAATGGCAAGAAATATGGTTAAGAATTGGCATGTAAAATGAACTTAAACTTGACTAAAAAAGGGTTTGAAAAGTGACTTATAATTTGCCTTTAAGGGCCATGGTTGGTGAGTACATAATGTACCTATAAATGGTGCCTGTTAGGGCTAAAATATATATTTATGTATGATGGCTTTATGCCTATGTTTTGGCCTTAAAAATTGCCTAATGATTATGTGGCTTAGGGCCTATGAACCTTGTTTGAATAATGGTGAAAACTACATAGAAATAGGTT
>CANXYI010840848.1:0-16721 GCA_948208565.1 Hura crepitans | reverse complement strand
TTTTTAATTATTTGTTTTTGAAACTTAAACATTATAAGAATATTTTTGGTCAATAAATAAACTTAAATTGAGCTACTTGGCCCATTAGTTAGACACCCACTGGATAGGTTGACTGGTCAACTTAGGGTTTTGCAGTTGCTAATTATTTAATATTTAGACAGTCATTTTTATTAGTGGCCAGAAAAGTCTACGGACTGATCTCTATTATGCCACCCAATTATTGATGATGATTAATTATGGCTGGGGAGGCCTACGGGCTAATCTCTATTATGTCACATAGCTATTATTTACTTGTGTCTGGAGAGGTTATGGCTGATCTCCATTATGGCATGCATATCGGTGCAGCGACGTAGGTCCAGAATGGGGACCACTATACTAGTTTATTTTCCCTCTAGATTCAATGTCTTTAAGTGTCATCTTCCTAGATGGCGTAGTGAATTAAATTAAGTTATAAGCATAATTGAATGAATTTTCCTCAGAAATCGGTAAAATCCAGTAAAAAGGGCATTTTAGTCATTTTTCACAGATGTTGCAACACATAGTAAGTTTTGTAAAGTATGTATTTTAAAAGTATTAATACTTGCTCTAAATAATTTATCTAAGTTAAAAATATTATTTCAGACCTTATAAATACCTTAAGGGTATTTTAGTAATTTGGCACCCTAATGAGTAATTAAATTACATAATGAAGTAACAAGTAGTCATTAGATTACACAGGTGTGAAAAGACATAATGCCATGATAAAAATGCTTTAAGTTCACCACTAAGTATCTTGTATACTCAGCAATGAAAAGACATAATGCCTTGATAAAAATGCTTTAAGTTCACCACTGAGTATCTCGTATACTCAGTGCACCTATTTTGGTGTGAAGGTACCCCGCAGTAGAATCTTGCCTCGTGAAGTGTGTCGATAAGAGTTCAAAAGATAACTGTGAAGGAATAAAAAGTCACTATTGTAAAGTTTTGATATCCGTGTACTTAGATGAAGTTGGGTAGAAATCATGTTTTTAAGCTTTGCATATGGGTTGTATATAAGTAACATTAATTGTTAATGTAATTAAGTAGTCCTACATATTTTTTTTGTATGCATGTTCATCTATGATGTTTGATGTCATGTGAGCCTAAGGCTCTATGGATACATGTTTTAATTATGGCTTGAAGCTTGAGTTTGATGTGTGTGTAGATGATGATGATAGGCTAAGAATAGGGGACCAAATAGGTCCAAGTGTTGTGAAATGTTTTTAGAAGTGTTAAACAAGCTTGTTAAAATTTTAGGATAGGATTCGGGCAGCCATTATGCTGCTGGATTTTTAAGTGGTACCAGAGTGTTATTAGATTTCCTCTATAATGAATGAACAATATCGATTCTAACCTAAATGGATTATAGGAACTGACTGAAGTGATTTTAGAGTCAGATAGAATGATCTAGTGTGGCATTAGTAAAAGTTAAATGAATGACCTTGGGGCAAATTTTTAGATGGGTGACCTAGCGAGAAGTGCACCACTTATTAGGTTTCTTCAGGAATCCAGTAGGGGGTGTTACAGGTGGAACTCCTCTAATGTACTCTTTAACACTATTGCATCAAATTATATCATCTTTTATTATTGGATAATACTAAGTAATATACTTCTATAATATTCCCTATATTTGCACTTTGGTTTCAATTATAATACAGAGCACTGTGGAAGTGTTCTTATATACTCACTTTTAGTCCTTAATTCCTTTATCTTATATTCATAGCAAATTTCTTCCTTTTCGAACTTTGTCGCCCTTTATCTCATTCACAATTGTTTGCATCGTCCCAGTACTGAGAATTGATCTTTAATACAAAATTTTGACATTACCAGGCAATATCCTTGTTTAACTTTCAATCTATGATGCTTTTCATTTGAGCTTCCCTCTAGGATTCTTAGCTGCTAGGCTAAGCATTCTTTTTCCTTATTTATCAACATTATCCCTAGTTCACCTTATCCTAATTCACCCAGAATAACTTCCTAGATCATCTTAAATGTAAACCACATTGCTCTTTCTTGGTTATTTCTTCCACCTAGTTACTGAGCCACACTTTCACACTTTAAAAACATTGAAGGACATCTCTATCCCTAATTTCATTTCATATATCTAATAGTTCATGTACTTTACCCTTCTTATGGATGTTTTCATATTCACCAATTACCTTGTCCACTTCCCCTCTTGGGTTCAAAGTGGTAGGCTACCTTTCTATGTTCACTATAAACTATTAATATACCTTTCATTATTCCATTCCCACTATATCCTCATAGGGTTCTTACCTTAACATTTCTAATCATTCTTACACTCACCCTATTTTATACCAATACTAGTCTCAATTCTCTTTTTACTCATGGTTTCTTTAACACACCTTTTCTATTATCACCACTTTATTTCTCTTTCTTTTTGTTAGCTCTATCAAGTCCCTTTTTCATCAGGGCTATTAACATGCCATGCTCATTTTATATAACACATGCATAAAGTTTTCATTATGAAAAATATGTCATGCATAATGCAATTATGCAAAATGTAAAAATACAACTTAAGCTACATAATGCAATGCCCAAGCCCGATAATAAATGCATCAAGGAAAAATAATAGCCCTCATCCTCAAAGACCTTGATAGCCATTCCTATCCTTAGTTCTATCCCCACTCTCTTGTGATGATCCTCTAACTTAGCCTTACTAAACACTTGTATCTTGTTTCTATTCCATTTCTAGTTTCACTAAACTCATTTTTCTATTTAGCTCCCATAACTTTTCGTACCCTTCTAGGGTTGATGACATTTTTTCCAACTTACATCGAGATAGTAGGCAATTAGGTTGCTTTATTTGTGACCTAATCCATTACCCATTATAACTTCCCGGAGACATCCAATCTCACTATATATAATACACCAATCATTAGCTCCTCTTTGGTAGACCCTAGGTCTACCACTAGTCTTTCTATCTCCTGAGGTTCCTTCAAAATTTCTTTTAGTTCTTATTATCTTTCTTGTAGCATTATTTGCCTCCCATTATATACTCTGGTTCCTAGAGGAGTATACTAACTCCTTGTTTCCTCTTATCTATTCCTTATTTACAATACTAAACTAGCCTTTATCTTTCTTCTTTCAAATGTTTCTACCCACTGTTTGCTTGAATATTCATGCAGTTCCACCCCTACCATCCACTAAGCTTGTTACTCTTTGGTAAAACATTATGAATCACCATATGTTTTCATTAACAATACTAACAACCTCAACTTAGGAGGAAGAGGATTATACAAAATCAAGATACTGTTACTTTTGCCCACTATTTCCTTTTTCTAAGAAATCCACATGCTCACTTCACTAATAGTTTATCAACAAGCTTCACTTTCTAATAATGTAATAGTTGTCTAAACATCCTGAAATTCCTAGGGCACCCATGTGTTACCGCCTAGAACTGCCTAAACCTACTCTGATACCACTAAATGTAACACCGCTGCCTATTTTGCAAGAAAACAGGCAAAAGACGTTACTTCCCAAAGGTCACCCATCTTTAGATTTCCCTAGGCAGCTTTCATTTAACTTTTACTAAGTTTTCTCATATTCAGTGTGGAAATTTTTTATTCTATAGAACCAATGATCAGTGATATACCTCCTAGGCATATAGCATTCATATGCCTAGTCTTATGTTCAATTATTAGTTTAAGCTATTGGCGGTGGCTAAAAATTCTTTTTCCTCAGTTATAGGCCAACATGTAAACTGTCTAAGCATAATATTACCCAACAACCCACAATAACATGCATGAGTGCCTCTATCTACTAAAACATCTCAATTTAAAAGGACATCATCTTGCCTAGACAGTCTTCAGCTACACTGCTGGTCACCCTTATAATGCTAGTCAAACCTATTATGTGACACTCCTTATTAGGTTCTTGAAGAAACCTAATAAGCGGTGCACTTCTCGTCAGATCACCCATTTCACTTCTCTCATAATCATTCATTTAACTTTTATCGATACTGCACTAGGCAATTCTGTCTGACTCCAAATCTAGTTCGATCAGTTCCTATAGTCCATTTAAGTTCATATTATCACATTCAGACTATTACAAAAGGATTTCAACACCATCTGATATTTTTTAAAAAATTGGCAGCACACCAACTGTCCGGGTCCTTATCCTAAAATTCATTTCTACCTGTAAACACTTTTATATCATACATCGCATCTCTTAGACCCTTCTGGTCCCCCAAATATCATCCTATCAACATTATCTATCACACAACAATCACAGGCCTCAGGTTCACAAGCATCACACAGATCACATATACATAAAAGAAACCATCACATTATTAATTATAGCACAATCTGTTATAAACAAATACTACTCTATCCCTTATATACATCACACCCACTTTCCCTACCTAAGTACGTAGAGTGCAAAAACTATACATCTATACATGATAAATCTTCACAAAAATAACCTCTAAACTCCACTACATGCTTTACGAGGTGATCCCTTTGATCTTGGTACCTACATATCGAAATAAGTATGCTGAGTATAAAAATACTCAATGGTGAATTCAATAATTAAAAATATAAAAGTTAGTCCATGCATAAAACCTCTATATTTATCTGGTTATATCTTCTTAGTTCAACTTAAAACATTATCATGCAAAATTACCGCTTTACCCCTAGGGCAGTTCTATCTGTAATTATCCAATTACGTATTACAAGCCATATGATTTATGTGTTTGGTCATTATTAGTCATTTGAATACACTAACTATACCATTTTAAACCTTTATTCATTATCAGTGGAAAATTACTAAAATGCCCATGTCTTATGTCTTATAGTTATATGCTAATTTATTAATCTTATTTAATTATTTTAACTGGCCTAACTCAGGAGACATCCCTGACAGACACTGAATCTAAAGGGAAAAATAAACTGGTGTAGTGGTCTCCATTCTAGACCTGTGCTGTTGAACTGGCTCAATTGATTTCTGACACCCAAGGTGCAAATAACAAGGGGTTGTCTACCCAACAGACTGGTCTATCTAATAGACTAGTGTAGTAGCCCTCAGGGACCTAAGTCGCTGCACTGGTGTCATATAAATGATCAGTGATGAAATGGTTATGTCTGCTCAGCAGACTGGTCTGTCCAATAGATGAGTGCAGTGGCCAGGAGTGACCTACACAAGCAATGTAAAATCTAGCATTAGGTTGCAAAAGTAGAAAGTTGTTTGACTAACAGACTAGTACAGTGGTCCCAGTGGGGACCTATGTCGCTGTACTAGCCCGGTCTAAAAAGTAGACAATGTAGCAGCTGCTAAGGATCCCTAAGTTGACCGATCAACCCATCCAGTGGCTATCTAACTAGTGGGTCATTTAACCCCAATTAGTGTCCATTTCTTTACTAATGAACTTTTTATAATATTATAAACTCAAAAATGGATAGTTATAATTTTTACAGCTCAGTTGAAATTTAGCTCGATCTGATATGGCCATAAATAGGTTGTTCCGAGTGAATTTATCATAAAATATCATCAAGGTACAATTGCCAATAATTATCATATATAATACTAACTTTAATTCCATTAATATATAACAAATCTATGCTACGTACTATCTAAAGGATTTATTGATTCAGGTAATGGTTATTTTGGACAGTTATATGTCGTTGCGACTAGCTTTAACTAGGCTTTTTAAGTCTGTTTCACCTTATTTTTCAATGCAGTTTTCAACACTAATTACATCAAGTTTATAAGCCCTAAGCCAAATAATTTTAGACCATTCACAAGGCCAAACCATAGGCTCAATGCCATTATACACAATCATAAACCATAGCCCTCAAAGGCACAAATTTAAGCACATCACTTACTCTCAAGTTATAGCCCCTTAAAGGCACATTACTTCCCATTTTTCATATATTATTTCAAGCTAATTCTAGCTTCATTTTACATGTCATTTCTTGAGTACATTTCATGTCATTTTATGTGTACATGTTACTCTTGTTCATGCCAAAGGAGTTAAGCTAAGCATTCTCACATAATCATGCATTAGTACACATAACTTTATAAACATATTATCCCCACTTTCCTACCATTTCCTTTAGCTAGCTTTTGGGTACAACTAGTAAAAAGCCTTAATCATGCCTTCCCATAGTATTCCTTTTACAATTATCCATTAATCAATAAGTTAGTTACACTTACATATAAGCCTTGATCATTTCATACCATTCAAGTAGCCAAAAGCCTATCATATGCCTCGGCCACCACTAACTTTCCATACTTTCATGTATAATTCAACTCATTTTATGCCAAGCCAATTACTCATACATTATAGGTTTAAGGCACATGCAATTTCTAGCTTTGAGTACTATCTAAGGCCATATTAAACAAGCCACACACATTCATATTTAAACACAAACTCCCGACCACACTTGTAACTCATGCCAATTATGCATATTTCCACTAATCCATAAGGAATACTATTACATATTCATGTTAAAGCCATTAGTCTATACATTAAGCATCCTAAGAATATATTATTCCACTTATATACCTTTCGGCCAAACTAAGACTTGACACTAAGATTAATTCTTTTCATCAAATAAGCATTCCATACACACACCCTTATGCCATAGACTATAATTACACAAAGGAAAGCCTATGCAAGCCAATTTAAACACTCTAACCATTCTTAAACTCATGGAATAGCTACTAAAATTTAAAGGGCATAAAGTGAATGATGGAATTCACTTACCTCTTCACTTGAAGATGCCATTTTGACCATGTTAAGGCTGCCCACCTTTAATTCTAGCCCTCATAGTGACATTCTCCACCCATTTCAAGCTCTTCCTTGCTCCAATTCACCTCATACAGAAGCCATACATGTCCCCATAGAAGTTAGGCATCACTATGAAGCACTTCTAGCCAAGAAAAACTAAGAAAATCTAAAAGAGAAGTAAAAAACTCACCTTTGCTACCCCTATTAGACTGATTCTATCCAGAAAACTTTCAAGATTTTTAAATCCTTACTGAATGCTCATTTTCTAGAAATTTTAATTCCCTCAAGTCCATGACATCCCAAAGAAAATTTAGGAAGAAGAATGATGAACTTTGGTAGAGGGATGAGGGAGATATGGCAAGAGAAATTGGAAGATGGCATTAGGTTTTTCTAGGCAGTCTGACCAAGAAACTTTAGAGAATTCTTTCTCCCAACTGAAGGCTCCTTTTCCTCAGTTCACAAATAGGCTAACTTGAATTTAGAAACTAGAATCACAAAATTTAGGTGAAAAATGAAGGAGATATGGCCCATTGAAGAGGGAGAGGGCATCCAGATTTTTTTGGCAGCAAAAGAAATTTTTTTTTCTTTTTGTTTTAATGACTTTTTTGCCACTTAGACACTTGGCATGCCTTCTAGGCTAGCTGGTTTGGTACGAGTGGCTCTTGTGACCACTCGAACCATCTTAAAACGGCTCGAATTTTAGTAGAACTTCAAAAATTCACCAAAATTCACATAAACCTCAAACAATTACACTATTTATTCTAAAATTCATATTTTAATCCCCTCTACCTACTCGTAAATTTTTATGGCCAAATTCCATCAATAGGATAGTTTTTAGACTACCTCGATTTGTATGCCAACCTCAAAATTTATGAGAATTTGAAAATGACATCAGAATCCAAAAATTCTTTCATCAATAGACTCAGTGAAATTTTTAAGCTTCAGGGTCCACTATTTTTAGGTCCGTCTGGGCTCATCCCGGATCATTCCTGACCTGAAATATTTTTATTGCATCGAGGGGTAGCTTACAATCCAAAATGAAATATTAGTTTTGCTAAAATTTCAAAATTTGCTCTTTACATTAGAGTAAAGCCCCTTAAAGTTTCATGACTAGTGTCACTACCTCGATTTACATGCAAGTGACCCTGCACCTCGAGCACACTTCTTGAACCCAATGGCACTATTCATGGAGCCTCAGAACATGGGCATTACATTTCTTCCCCTCTTAAGAAAATTTCATCCTTGAAATTACCTGGAGCAAATAAAGGAGGATATTGATCTCTCATTTGCTCATCTAGCTCCCAAGTAACTTCCTTTATATTTTGGTACCTTCATAGTATCGTAACAGTGGTATGGACTCATTCTTTAACTATCTCGTTTCACAGGCCATAGTTTGTACCGATTCCTCTTCATAACTTAAATCTAACTGTACTTTAATATCCATCATCAGAATCCCATATAGTGGATCTGATTATGCCCCCTGAGCATAGAAACATAAAAACACTGTGTATCTACTATAGGTCAGATAGTAGTGCAAGCCTATATGCTAGAGGTCCGACCCTATCTATACTCTCATAGGGTCTGATGAACCTGGGACTTAATTTCCCTTTTTTTCGGATCTTTGCACCTTTTTCCCTGAAGAACCTTTAAGAACACTTTTTTTCCCTAACTGTATACTCAATATCTCTTTGCTTCAGGTCAGCATATGATTCCTATCTAAACATAGATGCCATTAACCCTTCTTTGATTAACTTCACTTTTTCTTTAGCTTCTTTGATTAAATCTACATTGGAGATCTTTCTCTCTCCAACTCTACTCTATAACGAAGGAGTCCTCTATCATTTACCAAATGATGCCTCATACGAGTTAATCCCTAACTAGATTAGTAACTGTTATCATAGGCAACCTCTGCTAAACATACACAGATCCCAGTTACCCATAAGCTTAATAGCACAATGTCACAACATATCTTCAACTATCTATATCACTCTCTTTGATTGTCTGTCAGATTGAGGATGAAAAGCTATGTCATAGCTTAGTCTAGTGCCTAAAGCTATTTGTAGCTTCTTTCAAAAATCTAGAAGTAAAACAAAATCCCTGTAAAAAATAACAGTCATTGGCATACCATGAAATCGGACTATCTCATCCATATATCATTTAGCTAACCTCTCTAGGGACTAATCCATCCCGATCAGGTAACTTGAACTATCTTTGTCAATCTATCAACAATTATCCATACAGCATCACATTTATTTCTAGCCAAAAGTAAACTTATCACAAAATCCATGGTTAACTTTCCTCTCTTCTACTCTAGTACTATTATAAGATGCAACCATCTAGAGGAAACCTGATGCTTAGCTCTTACTTACTAGCATGACAAACACTTGGCATCATATTCTATCCTATCTCTTTTCATACTAGGCCACCAATAATAAAATTTTAAGCTCAAACTTTTCCTTCTAGGATGTATAAAATAAGGAGCCTTATGTGTCTCCTTAAGTATCTGTAACCCTAGGTCATCTGTATGAGGTACGCGTGATCTATTTTGATAATACCACTATCCACCCTATATCCACTCAGACCCTATGGTCTTCCCCTCTTTAACCATGCTTGCCATCTGAACTAATTGTTCCTCTGCCATTTATTTTTCCTTAATTTGTTGTAAAAAATCTAGCTTTATCTATAACTCAGCCAGAGCAGTATTCCTGAAGTGTATTAAAACTATCGTTCATGCTTTTTAGGGTTATCATAAATTTCCTGCTCCTAGCATCTACCATCACATGGGCTTGCACTTATGGGTAGTCAATTAAGCAATCACAATTCTAGATCAACTCTAACCCACTTCTTTGTCTCAAGTTCAACTCTTCCTAAGTAAAGAGATATTTCAGGCTCTTACGATCTGTATATATGCAGCATTTCTCTTTATACAAATAGTGCCTTCATATTTTCAAAACAAACCACAATGACAGCTAGCCCCAAACCATAGGTAGGATCATTCCTTTCATGTGGCTTCAACTGTCTTGAAGCATAAGTCACTACCTTTCCATCTTGCATTAACACACATCTCCAGCCATTTAGTGAAGCATCATTGTACATTGTAAGGTCCTTACCCTATTCAAGTTGAATCAGGGTAGGAGCTTTTGTTAGCATCTTCTTCAATTACTCACAACTAACTTGACACTTATTATTTTAATCAAATTTCACATTCTTTCTAATTAGTCTGGTCAAAGGAGTCGTAATGCTAGAGAACCTTCTTACAAGTCTTTTGTAATATCTAGCTAACCCAAAAAATTTCTTACCTCAGTTACATTCCTAAGTGGTTCCCTTTTCCAATACTGCCTTTCTTTTACCAAAACCAATTTTGATTCCTTCTATTGACACCATATGGCCTAGAGAACAAACTTCACTAAGCTAAACTCACACTTACTAAGCTTGGCATACAACTGCCTTTCTTTTAGGGTCTATAACATAACCCTCAAGTGATGTTCATATTCTTTTTTGTTTCTAGAGTACACCAGAATACCATCTATGAGCACCACCACCACTTATCTACATAAAATTAAAAGCTCTATTCATTGAGTTCTATAAAAGCTACAAAGGAATTAGTGCGTCCCAATGGCATCACCAAGAGCTCAGAATGCCCACATTGGGTTATGAAAATAGTGTTTGGAACATTAACTTCTTTAATTTTTAGTTGATAGTGTCCAGATCTCAAATCAATTTTAGAAAATATACCAGCCCCTTTCAAATGATCAAAGAGATCATCCATCCTAGCAAGGAATGCTTATTCTTCACAATCACTCTATTCAACTGCTTATAAAGTAATACATAACCTGAGTAACCTATCTTTCTTCTTTAATAGACAAAATAGGCACTCCTCAAGGAGTTACATTGGGTCTAACAGGACCCTTATCCATTGGCTTACTATACCCTCAGTCCTTTTATTCTAGCAAATGCCATTCAATAAGATGTAATAGATACTAAAGCAGTACCAGGATACACCTCTATTTCAACATCTAGTTCCCTCTGAAGTGATAAGCTTGGTAGCTCATCAAGAATACATTAGAAAACTTAGATATAACTAAAATGTATGCTAGATCAGAGTTAAAACATTCAAATTAATAGCATAGGCCAAATATGCCTCACACCCCTCCTGAAGGAGTTTTCATGCTTTAATGGTAGAGATAAGGTTATTCAAAAGACTTCTCTCATCATCTACTATCACTATCAATCCTTGTACAGTCAAAAGGGTTAACTTTTTATGTTTACCATCAGTCATAGCCTATTACTTAGTAAGCTAATCTATCCTGGGATTACATCAATCTCATTGAAATGTGATTCAATCAAACTAGCAACAATTTATGCCCCTAAATAACCAAAAGGCATCTTCTATGCACCCTATTCACAATCACACACTGCCCCATAAGGTTGCTAACTTCGATGTCTGCATCAACATGCTAAGGCTCTATCTGCCTATTCAGAGTTTGTATAGTACATACATAGAAGGCCATTGGATTAAGGTCTATCAAAGCCAAGACTATAACATTAGATAAATAAGACACCAGTTATAACATCTGGTGTTGTAGCCTCTTCTCTAGCTCTTACTACACACTGCCTAGCTAAAGTATAAGCCTCAATTCTAGCACCCTAACTAGCACTAGACTAGTCTCCTTTGGTTTGCACTTGACCCCTACTCTAGGGTACAACATTAAGTGTTTATGTCTAAGCACCCTCTACCTATCCCTAAAGACACTCTCTCTGTAATGGTCTCTAACACTGCAATGGAGACATTCTCCTCTCTTGCCTTTTCTGCACTGCCCCTAGTGTCTTTTCTGACAAGTGACCCACATGGGAGGTCCACTCCTGTTACCCCCTATATAAGGAGTACTATTGACTCAAGAAGGCAATTAAGGTCTACTAGTAGAAGCCTGCCCCAACCTTTGGGTCTGTGTCTATCTCTACCTCTAGTACCCTATCGGATACTAGGAACTAGGCTAAGACTATGCCTGTAACTGACCCTTTCTCCTCAACTTGCCATCTTGCCACTACACTAGACTATCTTACAGTACACTGCCTCTTCTTCTAAAAGAGGTTTCCCCTTTCTGGTACCATTCTTTCCATGTCACACACAGCTAGTATTGGTTCTGCAAAATCTCTCTCTCTGAGATTTAACTGTCTATATCCTTAACCCTACCTTCAGTCCTATCAAGAATCTCTTACATTCTTTATATATCATTAAAAATAATCTCCTTAGCATACTTTAGGAATCTGGTAAAATCCTTTCATGTACTACTTCCCGATGTACCAGGGCAGGGATTACTCCTGCCTACTATTAGTCAGTTGCTTGTGACTCTAGTTGCTATGCAACATTACTGGGTTTAGATACTGATATATAACCTACTCCTTATGTAACTATGGTTACAAATCTAATTTTTTCCTTGGCCCCTCCTTCAGGTAACTCGACCAATCATATCTTTGTTATAGATGACTTATTATCTACCTCGAACAGCATAACGATTCAGAAGAATTTGAAACTTAGACATTTGCACTCATGTATTTAGCCTAGGAATATTACCCTTTGCTCTAATACCATAAAATGTGACACCCCCAATTGGGTTCCTGAAGAAACCCAATACGCGGTGCATTTCCCGCTAGGTTACCCATTTCACTTCTCCCACAATCATTCATTTAACTTTTACCAATGTTGTACTAGGCAACTCTATCTGACTCCAAATCCAGTCTGGTAAGTTCCTATAGTCCATTTAAGTTCATATTATCACGTTCAGGATATTACAAAAGGATTTTAACACCATCCAGTATTTCTTAAAAATCTAGCAGCACAACGGTTGTCTAGGTCCATATCCTAAATTCATTTCTACTTGTAAACACTTCTATATCATACATCACATCCCTTGAACCCTTCTAGTCTCCCAGATATCATCTTATCAATATCATCTATCACACAACAATCACAGGCCTCAGGCCACAATGAAAACACAAAGAGCCTTAAGCTCACAAGTATCAACACAGATCATATTCACATAAAAGAAACCATCACATTATTAATTACAGCACAATCTATTATAAACAAATACTACTCTATCCCTTATATACATCACACCAATTTTCCCCACCTAAGTACATAGAGTGCAAAAAATGTATATCTATACATGATAAATCTTCACAAAAATAACCTCTAAACTCTACCACACGCTTTATGAGGCGACCCCCTTGATCTTGGTACCTACGCATCGAAATAGGTACGCTAAGTATAAAAATACTCAGTGGTGAATTCAACCATTAAAAACATGTCCAAAAGTTAGCCCATGAATAAAAACCTCTATATTTATCTAGTTCTATCTTCTCAGTTCAGCTTAAAACATTATCATGTAAAATTACCATTTTACCCCTAGGGTATTTCTATCTATAATTATCTAATTATGTATTATAAGCCATATGATTTATGTGTCTGGTTATTATTAGTCATTTGAATGCACTAACTATACCATTTTAAGCCTTTATACATTATCAGTGGAAAATTACTAGAATGCCCCTATCTTATGTCTCATAGTCATATGTGGATTTATTAATCTTATTTAATTATTTCAACTAGCCCAACTTAGGAGACATCCCTGATAGACACTAGATCTAGAGGGAAAAACAAATTGGTGCAGTGGTCCCTATTTTGGACCTGTGTCGCTATATTAGCTCAATTGAATTCTAGCATCCAAGGTGTAAATAACAAAGGTTTGTCTACCCAGCAGACTAGTTTGTCCAAGAAACCAGTGTAGTGGCCCTCAGGGGCCTACGCCGCTACACTGGCATCATATAAATGATCAGTGATGAAATGGCTATGTTTGCCTAACAGACTAGTTTGTCCATCAGACTAATGCAATGGCTCACAGGGACCTATGCCACTACATCAGCAATATCAAAACTGGCATTAGGTGGTAAGAGTAAAAAGTTATCTATCCAATAGACTAGTACAGTGGTCCCAGTGGGGACCAAATGCCATTGTACTAGCCCTGTATAAAAAGTAAATAGTGTAGCAGCTACTAAAGATCCCTAAGTTGACCGGTTAACCCATCAGTGGGTGTCTAACTAGTGGGCCATTTAACCCTAATCAATGTCCATTTCTTTACTGATTAACTTTTTATAATATTATAAACTCAAAAATAGTTAGTTATAATTTTTACAGCTCAGTTGAAATTTAGGCTGGTCTAATATGGCCACAAACAAGCTATTTCGGGTGAATTTATCATAAAATATCATCAAGGTACAATTGCCAATAATTATCATACATTATGCTAGCTTTAATTCCATTAATATATCACAAATCTAGGCCACGTACTGTCTAAAGGATTTATTGACTCAGGTAATGGTTATTTTAGACAATTATAGGTCGTTGCAACTAGCTCTAACTAGGCTTTTTAAGTCCATTTCACCTTATTTTTTAATTCAGTTTTCAACACTAATTACATCAAATTCATAGGCCCTAAGCCAAAGATTTCTAGGCCATTCACAAGGCTAAACCATAGGCTCAATGCCATTATAACAATCATAAAACCATAACCCTCAAAGGCATAAATTTAAGCACATCACTTACTCTTAAGTTATAGCCCCTTAAAGGCACATTACTTCCCATTTTTCATACATTATTTTAAGCCACTTCTAGCTTCATTTTGTATGTCATTTCTTGACTACATTACATGTCATTTTATGTATACATATTACTCTTGTTCATGCCAAAGGAGTTAAGCTAATCATGCTCACATAATCATGTATTAGTACACATAACTTTATACACATATTATCCCCACTTTCATACCATTTCCTTTAGCTAGCTTTCGGGTAGTACTAGTTAAAAGCCTTAATCATGCATTCCCATAGTGTTCCTTTTACAATTATCCATTAATCAATAACTTAGTCACACTTACATATGAGCCTTGATCATTTCATACCATTCAAGTAGCCAAAAGCCTATCATATGCCTCGGCCACCATTAACTTTCCATACTTATATACACAATTTAACTTATTTCATGCCAAGCCAATTACTCATACATTATAGGTCTAAGGCACATGCAATTTCTAGCCTTGAGTACCACCTAAGACCACACTAAACAACCACACACATTCACATTCAAACACAAACTCTCGGCCACACTTGCAACTCATGCCAATTATGCATATTTCCATTAATCTACAAGGAATATTATTACATATCCATGCTAAAGCCATTAGTCTATACATTAAGCATCCTAAGTATGTTTTATTCCACTTATATACCTCTTGGCCAAACTAAGAATTGAGGCTAAGATTAATTCTTTTCTTCAAATAACCATTCCATATACACACCTTTATGCCATAGACTACAATTACATAAAGGAAAGCCTATGCAAGCCAATTTAAACACTCTAACATTCTTAAACTCAAGAAACAGTTGCTGGAATTTAAGGGGCATAAAGTGAATGATGGAATTCACTTACCTCTTCACTTGAAGATGCCATTTCCACCCTGTTAAGGCTACCCACCTTTAATTCCAACCCTTACAGTGACATTCTCTACCCCTTTCAAGCTTTCCCTTACTCTAATTCACCTTATACAAAAGTCATACATGTCCTCATAGAAGTTAGGCATCTCTAGGAAGCACTTCTAGCTAAGAAAAACCAAGAAAATCTAAAGGAAAAGTAAAGAAATCACCTTTGGTACCCTAGTTAGACTGCTTCTATCAAGAAAACTTTAAAGATTTTTATCTCCTTGCTGAAAGCTCCTTTTCCATAAATTCCAATTCCTTTAAGTCCATGACATCCAAATAAAATTTAAAAAGAAGAATGATGAATTTTAGTGGAGGGATAAGGGAGATATGGCCAGAGAAAGTGGAAGATGGTGTCAGGCTTTTTTAGGCAGTGTGACCAAGAAACTTTAAAGAATTCTTTCTCCCAACTAAAGGCTCATTTCCCTCTAATTCTTTTTCCCTTAGTTCACCAATAGACTAACTTGAATTTAGAACTAGAATCACAAAATTTGGGTGAAAAAATAAAGAAGATATGACCCATTGAAGAGGGAGAGGATGTCCAAATGTTCTTAGGTAGCAAAAAGAATTTTTTTCTTTTCATTTTAATGACTTTTTTGCCACTTAGACACTTGGCGTGGCTCTTAGGCCAGATGGTTTAGTATGGGTGGGTCCTGTGACCATCTAAACTATCCTAAAATGGCTCAAATTTTGGTAGAAATTTGAAAATTCATAAAAATTTACACAGACCTTAAAAAATTGCATCATTTATTTTAAAATTCATATTTTAATCCCCTCTACCTACTTGTAAATTTTTATGGCCAAATTCCTTCAATAGGGCAGTTTTCAAACTACCTCGATTTGTATGCCAACTTAAAAAATTATGAGAATTTGCAAACGACCTTGGAATCTAAAAATTCTTTCATCAATGGAATCAATGGAATTTTTGAGCTTCATAGTCCACTATTTTTGGGTTCATCCGGGCTTATCCCGGGTCATTCTTAGCTTGAAAAATTTTTATTGCATCGAGGGTAACTTACAGTCTGGAATGAATTATTGGCTCTACTAAAATTTTAAATTTTGCTCCTTACATTAGAGTAAAGCCCCTCAAAGTTTCATGACCAGTGTCACTACCTCGATTTATGTGCAAGTGACCCTACACCCCAGGTACACTTCCCAGACCTGATGGCACTGTTCATGGATCCTCAGAATATGGGCGTTACTTATTACCTGTACTTTAGACAAATGGTTTCCTGAGTATACACTTAGTGGTGAATTTAACTAAACATACATTGTATCATGAACTCACCCAGACACACAAATAAGCATCTAATAGCAAATTAACTACTATGTATATTATTACTTGTAGACTTGCTCTAGCCCTTTCCATCCTTATTTACTATGCTACTTTTAGACACAACTCTGTGACTAGCTATAGTAG